>QGSO01000839.1:0-32123 GCA_011037825.1 Carya cathayensis
AATGGGACTTACCCACTTGCTATCCGAGATGGGGTAAATGATACCCACATCAAGCAATTTCAACACCTCATTTTTAACCACTTCCTTCATTGTGGGATTCAACCTTCTTTGCATTTCCCGAGAAGGTTTTGCATCATCTTCTAAATAAATCCTATGGGTACACTCCAAGGGACTTATACCTTTTATATCAGCCATTGTCCATCCAATAGACTTTTTATGCTTCTTAAGCACATCTAGCAATTTATCTTCTTGTTCACTAGTTAAGTGAGAAGAAATTACCACAGGGAAAGTGCTTTGTGGTCCTAAGAAAGCATACTTCAACTCCAATGGAAGAGGTTTGAAGTCCAAAGTTGGGGATTGCTCCTCCGAAGGTTTGAGAGTTGATGTCAATGGTGGAAGTTGCTCAAATTTTGGCCTCCATGGTGGTGTAACTTGCTGACCTATTGAGGAAACAAGAGATGAGTCATTAACATTATCAAATATTTTCAAATCTTCTTCAAATTCCTCTAAAGAATCAATAAGTTGAAAGTAATGTGCAGAATTTTCATCAATGAAATTTTCCAGCAAATTCACTTCATGAACTTCTTCAACTTCTTGCGGTTGCCTGCAAAGATTAAAAATATTTAGCTCCAAGGTCATATTTCCAAAACTCAATTTTAAAACTCCACTTCTACAATTTATGAGTGCATTAGAAGTGGCCAAGAAAGGTCTTCCTAAGATAACCGGTGCTTGGAAAGTAGAATGATTAGTCAATTGCATATCGAGTACGACAAAGTCTACTGGATAGTAGAATTTGTCTACTTGAACCAAAACATCTTCCACAACACCTCTAGGAATCTTTATAGACCTATCTGCCAACTGCAATGTGATAGAAGTAGATTTCAACTCACCCAATCCAAGCTGAACATAAACATTATAAGGCAATAAGTTCACACTGGAACCTAAGTCTAATAATGCTTGGCCTATTTTTGAGTTTCCCTATCATGCAAGCTATGGTAGGGGATCCTGGATCCTTGTATTTGGGAGGAGTGTTGGTTTGGATAATAGCACTAACTTGCTCAGTAAGAAAAGCTTTCTTTTGCACATTCAATTTTCTTTTCACGGTGCATAAATCCTTTAAAAATTTAGCATAGGTAGGAATCTGTTGAATAGCATCCAACAATGGTATATTTATCCTAACTTGCTTAAAAATTTCAAGGATTTCAGCGTGATGCTTATCTTTGTGCAAAGGGATTAACCTTTGAGGAAAAGGTGCAAGTGTAGTGCTTGGGGCACTTTTAGATTCCAAAGGATCATGTGCCTCATTTTCAGAAAGGAGGGTTAGAAATGTTACCATTCTTTTCTACCTCTTGATCTGGGATGCCGATCACCTTACCACTTCTCAAGGTTGTAATAGCCTTGACTTGCTTGACATTTGGATCTCCTGCCATACTTTGAAATTGCTTGGTTTTGGCCTTGTGGATTAGGTTGAGATTGTGCAGGGAACTTCCCTTTCTCTTGAGCGCTCATGGTTGTGGTCAACCTTGTGACTGACCCTCGAATGTCAGCAATGGCTTGGGAATTTTGACTATTGATAGCAGCTTGGCTTTGCATGAATTGCTGAAAATTGGTGGACAGCTGCTGAAAGTTGGTGGATAATTGCTGGAAATTGTCTTCAAGGTTCTTTTTCTGAACTGGTAACATGTGGTTGGCATATTGAGATGGTCCTGAACCTCCTGGAGTAGTGTAGGGTACAATTTGTGAAGGACCAGCTATGTTGGGTGCAGGTAAAGCAGCTTGTTCACCCCTCCAACTGAAATTAGGTTGATTTCTCCATCCCGAATTGTAAGTGTTGGAATAAGGACCTGAAAAAGATTTAGCAACCATATTAACAGTATTAGATTGATCTCAAAAGAACTTCTTTAAAGCTGGAATGGTTGGGCAATCATTAGTTGAATGCTCCTTGGCCCTCACAAATATTAAGCTCAAGGTAATCTGAGGTACAGTTGTCCATCATTTTCGTTAGTTCAATTCAAATATCACTAGCTTGTACTTCTTATGTTCTATGGTTTCTAATTTCTTAGAAATCATAGCCAACCTAGCATTCAAATCATCTACTTCCCTCAGATTATATTTCCCACCCCCTGAAATTGTCCTCGAACTTTCCGACCTATCATGAATGTCAGATGTATCCCATGATTGTGCATTTTCAGCTAGATAATCAAAATATTCAAAAGCTTCCTCAGGTTCTTTGCTAAAAAACGCTCCATTACACATGGTTTCCACAAATTGTCTCATTTTTGGTTGCAACCCCTCATAAAAAAAACTGATGACCCTCCAATTCTCATATCCATGATGAGGACATGCATTTAAAAGGTCTTTGAATCGTTCCCAACAATGATAAAATGTTTCCACATCCTTTTGGCAAAAATTCATGATTTGTCTTTTCAAGGCATTGGTTCTATGCATGGGAAAAAATTTCTTTAAAAATTCAGTTTGCATTTCTTGCCAAGTCCCAATGGATCTTGGTCTTAAGGAATTCAACCATGTCTTAGCCTTGTCTTTTAAGGAAAATGGAAACAGTTTCAATCTTATGACCTCTTCAGTGCATGTTCTATCCATGAATGTGGAACACACTTCTTCAAACTCTTTGATATGCAAGTAAGGGTTCTCGATTCCATACCATGAAAGTGTGGTAACAATGGAATCATCCCAGGTTTGAAATTAAAAGCATTTGCATTAAGAGGTAAAATTATGCAAGAAGGTGTGCTAGTCCTAACAGGCTGAAGATATTCTCTAAGTGTCCTGTTTGGATTCTCCACTTCCCTATCATGATGCTCATTTTCAGCCATGCTGCTATCAGTGTCAGCTGATGATTTAAGAGAAACAGATGATGCACTCGATGATGAGGTCGATGATTCAGTCCTAGCAAGTCTATGTGTGCTATCTCTAGCCCAACCAGACATGCAACTTCAGCACAAAACAAGTTAACAGTAAACCAGTAAAATGAGAGGTAAAAATATCACCCAGGCTGTGAAGAGGTTCACAGCTCCATAAACATCCTCTCAGAAAGAAAAAAAAAAAATACTCTGATAAACACCAGTTGTCCCCGGCAACGGCGCCAAAAACTTGACTCAGCTTATAATGTTGTCTTCCAAGCGTAGAAGCTGTCAAAGTAATACAAGGGTAAGTCCCAAGATCGAATTCACAGGGACAAAGGGATTATCAAAGCGTTTGTGAGATTTTCTTTGTGTAAAAGATGTATCGATTATGAAGGATGAAATTTGATATGGATCTATATTTCTAAAATTACCAAAACAAGAGACTTAGAGAAAGTGTGTAGCAAATGAATTAAACTTGCAATAAACAATAAAACAAATACTTGGGTTGGGTTTGAGATTCTTTTTATTTCAGATTCTAGATAATTTCTCGATTAACAATCCAGTCAAGGAATTGATATTCGGAAGATAAAAATTAAGCTCACGTTTTTGCAATATTTTCTCAAGAAATTCTCTAATTTACTAGCAAATTTATATTCATAATCAATCGAAAGAGGCCTTGATAAATTCAAGCTTTTGTTGTGCCTTACGTCAACAACAAAACAAGAGCAAGAGCCGCAATCTATTTTCCTTTTGAATCCGACTAGTAATTTAGTGAAGTCAACATTACACAACAAAATATTGCATCAACTAGAATCTAAAATAAATTAAATCTCATTCCACAACCCAAGCTTTAGAATTAGTTACACATGATATTTTTAGTAACAAAAATAAATCTAAGTGGAACCATATCAAAAACTAAGAAAATATAAATAAACTTTAGAAGAAATAAAAATAAAAAAGTCTATAATATCAACTCGAAGAAATAAGACAAACTAAATTAAAGAAATAAACTTGAAACTCTAACAAGGTAATAAACTTGAAACTCTAACAAAGTAATAAAAACTGAAACTTATAACAAGGTAATAAAAACTGAAACTTATAACAAGGTAATAAAAACTGAAACTTATAACAAGGAAATAAAAACTGAAACTTATAACAAGGTAATAAAAACTGAAACTTATAACAAGGAAATAAACTTCAAAACTCCTCCTCCCCTACGTCCAAAAAAACTCCCTGGTTTTTATAAGTGTTATCCGAGTGATGCATGTGAGTGAGCTGCATGTGTGAGTTGTTGCCCACGTTGGTCTGCATGCCGTGTCTTTCTGCTGAGTGTTTCTTCATTTTCTGCTGCAGTTTTCTGCTTTCATTTTCTGCTTTTCTGCATGTGAGTTTGCAGCATGTGTTTTCTGCATGTGTTCTCTTTACTTTCTGCAGTAGGTGCCGTGTGATGCTTATGTTATTTTTCTGCTGCATGTTCCTGCTTTTTCTGCATGTGAGTTGAACTTTCTGCAAGTGCATGTGTCCATTTTCTGCAAGTAAGTTGAACTTTCTGCATGTGTTCTCTTTATCCTCTGCATTTCTTTTTTTTCTGCTGCTGTTTTTGCACTTCCAGCCGTGTATGAGTGGTTCTTGCATGTGCATGAGCTGTGTGCTACCCGAGTGGTTCATGTGTGCTGTCCACATTTTCTGCATGTGAAGTGGTTGCTGTATTTTCTGCACTTTCTTGCATTTTCTGCATGTGTGTATTCAACTTTCTGCATGTGTATTTTCTGCACTTTCTTGCATTTTCTGCATGCTAATCTTAACTTTCTGCATGTGCTTTCCATGTTTTCTGCATGTTAGTTGAACTTTCTGCATTGAATTTCTGCTGCTGTCCGATGATGCTGCTGTGTGCTGTTTCTTCATTTTCTGCTGCTGTTTCAAGTGCTGTCCGTTGGTTTTCCTGCATGTGTTTCTTAACTTTCTGCATGTGTTTTGCTTCTTTTATTTTTCTGCATGTGTGCTGCATATTTTTCTGCATTTATTTTCTGTTTTCTGCATGTGTTTTGTTCTCTTTATTTTTCTGCATGTGAAGTTGCTGCCATCCACTTTCTGCATGTTACTTTCTTGCATTTTCTGCATGTGCCTTGCTTCTACTATTTTTCTGTTTTTTCTGCTGCTGTTTTGCCGTGTATGAGTGGTTCTTGAGCTGCTTTGCTTCATGTCCGAGTGCCAAGTTCCTGCATTAGTCGGCCCCACATCAAAATGCATGCATCTATGTTTAATTAGGGGTAATATATTATTTCACATGTCAAAGAAAATTAAGTCACATTATCTAATTAATACTCTTATTTTAACTCATAAAGCACTTTTACTCAAGATATTTAAGAGTATTAATGTCACATAATTGACCATTTATCAATGTTGCTGACTGCAAACAGGTTATCCAAGAAGCTTGGAGGGGCATTGAAGGAAGGAAAGAATTGAGAACTGTGATGAGAAAAATAGAACATTGTGGTGAGAAGCTTATAGTGTGGAATAAAAATAGCTTTAGACTTGTGCAAAGGAGTTTAAGCAAAGCAAAAGACCAGCTTCGTATTGCACATCAGGCAGATCCTTTATCTCACAACAAGCAAAAGCTTCAAGATGCTAGAAATGAGGTTCAAAGTGGTTAGCAAGAAGTGAAGTAATGTGGAGGCAGAGATCCAAGGCTTTGTGGCTAGTTGAGGGGGACAAGAATTCAAGGTTTTTCCATCATAAGGCAACATAGGGAAAGAAGAAGAATTGGATCAAAGGGGTGAAGGATTTGAATGGAGTTTGGTAGAATAATGAAGGTAGAGATGCAGCCATCCTGGATTATTTTAATACTCTCTTTAGAGCTTCTGATGATATTGGAAGTGTATGGATTTTTTACAAGGTTTGGCAAGCAGATTAACAAATGATATGGTGGAACAGATGGATATGTCGTTTACAGAAGAAGAGGTAAAGAAGGCCTTAAATGAGATGCACCCAACAAAGGCACTTGGTCCAGATGGTATGAGTCCTCTTTTTTATCAAAAATTCTGGTCTGTGGTTGGTAATGATGTTACTGATTTAGTTCTACATGCTTTGAATAATGGACAATTCCCATCTAACATTAATCAAACTTTTGTCACTTTGATTCCAAAGAAAAAGAAGCCTGAGCTAGTGTCTGATTATAGGCCAATAAGCCTTTGTAACGTGATCAATAAGTTGATTTCAAAGATTCTAGCTAATAGACTGAAGATGATTTTGCATGCTATTATTTCACCATCACAAACAGCTTTTGGTCCTGGTAGACTAATAATTGACAATGTGTTAGTTGCATCTGAGGTGGTCCATTTTCTAAGAAGGAAGAGAAAAGGAAATTATGGCTTTATGTCCCTAAAGTTGGATATGAATAAGGCTTATGATAGGATAGAGTAGAGATTTCTGCAGAAAGTGATGGAATAGATGGGATTTGGTGAAAAATGGGTGCAACTGGTTATGTATTGTGTTCAGACAATTTCTTTCTCTATTCTTGTGAATGGAGAGCCTAAGGGACCTATTTTTTCATCCCGTGGTTTGAGACAAGGGGATTCAATTTTCCCCTATCTTTTTCTTCTTTGCACTGAAGGTCTTATACTTTTGTTGGACCAGGCTAATACACATAACCAGTTAGAGGGGATTCGAGTTTGCAGAGGGGCTCCTAAGTTAAATCATCTATTATTTGCAGATGATGTTGTTATTTTCTGTAGGGTAAATTTACAAACTTGCTTAAATCTCCAACACAAGCTAGATATATATGAGAAAGCTTCTGGTCAAAAGATTAATCATGAGAAAACATCAATGGTGTTTAGTCAGAATGTACACCAGTCTCAACAGGAGGAGAGTATGCAGTTTTGGAGAGTACAATAGTTCTAGCAATATGACAAATATCCGGGTTTGCCACCAATGGTTGGAAGAGGCAAATATCAAGCCTTCTCATCTTTAAAGCATAGAGTTTGGGCCAAAATGCAAGGGTGGAAGGAAAAGCTACTATCATAAGGGGGTAAGGAAGTCTTGTTAAAAGCTGTGGCATTATCAATACCAACATACACAATGAGTTGTTTTAAGCTACCAAAATCCTTGTGTTCTGAATTGGAAGGGTTGATGGCCAGGTTTTGGTGGGGGCAGAAAACTTATGAAAGAAAAATATGTTGGATTAGCTTGAAGAAAGTGTGTGAGTCAAAGCTAAGTGGTGGATTGGTGTTTAAGAACCTGCAAATTTTTAATATGGCCCTTTTAGCAAAGCAAGGATGGAGGATCATAACAGAGGAGTCCTCTCTACATCATAGGATTTTTAAAACTAGATACTTCCCTACTTCTTGTTTTAAAGACTCTAAGTTAGGTGGTGCCCCTTCTTTTGTTTGGAGAGGAATCTGGGAAGCTAAAGCAAATTTACTCAATGGTTGTAGGTGGCGTGTTGGGAATGGTATGTCTATTAATATCTAAATTGATTATTGGCTTCCAAACCACAAGTTGGTTCCTCTCACTACTGCAGCTGCTACCAATACAGTTTCTGAGATGGAGAATTCTGTGGCTTCTTTGATGATGTAGAATACTAGAAGATGGGATATGGAGAAGGTAAGAAGCTTGTTACCAGTGAGGGAGGCCAATGAGGTGCTTTGTATCAGATCGGCCTCTAAGAATGTACCTGATATATTGGTATGAGAGCATGAGCAAAGTGGGAAGTATACTGTTAATAGTGCCTATAAGTTTTTCCTCTCTATGGAAACAAGTAGACAGAGGGATGAGTGTTCAAGTGCTACAGACCAAAAGCTTTAATGGAAGAAGTTATGGAAATTAAATATACCTCAACGAGTTAAAGTTTTTGCATGGAGGGTATGTAATAATATTCTTCCTACACTGCACAATCTTAAAGCTCGAAAGGTTATTGACAATGCAAGCTGCCATTGGTGTCAAAAAGAAGAGGAGGATTTAAACCATGTACTATTTTATTGCCCTCTAATTAGGGATAGTTGGATTTAGCTCTTTCCTTCCATAACAGACTCAAATTTTAGGGTGGATTTCTTACAATTAGTTCACTCAATTATGAGAAGAAAAAAGGTAGGGGATTAGAGAAGCTTTTTTCCGATGGCTTGGGTTTATGGTATAGGCGAAATCAAAAGTTGTATGAGAACAAAATATTGACACCAAATCAAGTCATAGAACATACTTTGACTTTATATCAAGAGCATAATGCAGCAACAGAAGCACAAAGGCAAAAACTGAAATACAGTTGTTGTTGGAAGCCACCTCTTGCAGGGGTTTTAAAACTTAATGTGGATGGAGTTACCTTTAGTGATTAATATAGATCTGGTCTTGGTGTGGTATTAAGAGATGACAAGGGTCAAGTGATTTTTGCTTCTAGTAAACCAAAAAATGCCCTTGCTGATCCAATGGAGATAGAGTTACTTGCTATCTTGCGAGGGATACAATTGTGTATTCCTTTAGGTATTGTTGAGCTCCAAATTGAAAGTGATGCACTTCTTGTAGTTGAAGAACTGAAAAAAGCAAGGAAGATCATCAACTCTGTGAAGTACCCTTGTTCAAGATATCAAAGCTCTTCTACAACCTTCCTAATTGGTCACTTCAGCATAGAGGTCGTGAATCAAACGGTGTAGCACATGCTTTAGCTAAATTTGCATGGCATCTTGATGATGTAGTCCTTTGGTGGGATTCTATTCTAGAGTGTATATACCAAGCTATTTGGGTTGATTCATCTTTGTAATGTTTTTATTATGAATAAAGTTGTTTTATTTGTTATAAAAAAAAAAAAAAAACTACACGATGCCAGATTTAAAAGAATTTAAGAGAAGAGAAAAAGAAACCATGCATATTAGAGACATAATCTAAAACACAGACTTAGAAACACGAGAAAGAAAATATAAAAGCCTATTAAAGTTGAACTTATGTCAACATTTAAAAATTACAACAAGAAATAAAGAAAACTCCTAAAACTCAAGGAAAGGACCAGACCAAATAGATAGGCTGGCATTTGCAATGATTGTTGTCTTTAAGTTTCTACCCAAAGAATCCTGCATTGACAATGATAGTGACATATGAGCTTTTTAATATATGGACCCTAAATTCACAATTTTTTTTAATAAGTAAAGACCCTACATCCACAATCGGGATCATAATAAGTATCAGCAGATGCAACGAGTTCATTCTATATGAATGCCATACATAAAAATATATTCTATGGTCTAGTTATGGAAGTGGATTTGTACACTTAATAATGAACATCTTAATTATTCAAATATTACTTGCAAAGGTGACTAAAAGTTAACCATGACAATTAGATTAGATTAGGCTTCTCAAAACGCCACATGATGTGCCATGTATATCTTCAAACGTCAAGGTGCATGCATCCCAAATGACAATGTCTACTTCGCACTTTGTCCATTACACCTTCAATTGTTCTGTTATTTAATCTCATTTTCACGAGGGCTTCTCTTAGATCCTCTTCACTACTCACTCGAACAATAGTAACATTTGTATAAATTGAACACTAATTTTTAACACTAATTTTCAACACTAACATGTAAAGTAGCATATAAAGTGATAAAACTCATTACATAGCAAATTAACAAAACTCAAAATCATTCAAGCAAAGTCTAGCATTACCACAGCACAAGATCAACAAAATGGTAATTGAACTTTTTAATGCCATTCTTCCGAATCTAAAAAATTCCGCCAAACATAATTTGCATACATTTGAACAAGACACCCAAGAGAAAATATCTTAGGAAAAACAAGTAGGAGAAATGGAAGAAGGCATAATACCTGAATTTCAGTTTCTTTACCATGAGGACAGAGAGAACCAATACCTGAATTTCAGTTTCTCACCACCGTTATTTAGCAAAGTTTCCAACTGAAACAAACAAGGAGCCAGCAGAACATTTTTTTTGTAAGTGATCTTTAAATAAATAAATAATGTAGTAGTAGTAGTAGTAGTAGTAGTAGTATTTAACGAGCAAGATTACTTTCCATTAGAGTGACAAGAACACAAGGAGCTAAGCATAGCAGCTACTTCAAGTAATAAACCAACACAAAGAATCAAACAATGGAATATCCACAATTTGTGTAGTTTCAAAGATTCTCCCCTACTTCTATAGAATCTAGATACTTGGAATGTTGGATTGTATGGTAGAATAACATCATCTTCTATTTATTTGCATTCTAACATCATCTCCTAGCTGAACCAAAAGGGAACTCATATTCAAGTTAATGAATTATAAACAAATAATACCCTAATAGATTTTGCAAACAACTCCTTTCAAAAAATCATTTCATTGAATTATATTCCACGGAAACTCAATTACAACCAAAATTAGAGCATCGCTCTTAATGAGAGTTGATACAGCTCTTCATGGTTATAAGTTTGATCTTTTTTAATTTCAATGAATAATACAACATAAAATAACTATAATAAGATAACTTACTGACATAAGATAAAGAAAGCTTGCCATTAAAGTCTACTACATTAGAAGCTTGAATGAAGAAAGTAATTTGCAAACAAAAGGTTATGACGTTGTGAGTCTCTTTCTCTTCAGAAGATGTTTTGGGAAAGAGGTTATTTAATATATATATATATATATAAATATATATATATATACACTCCAATTAACATCTTTCTGTTTTTTTGTTTTTACTTCACATGTAGGAAAATATTTGTTTTAATCCCAAGGTAATGTGTGGCTCTTCATTGGGAGCTGAAATTCCAGAGTGGTTCAACATTAGAAGTTTTGGTTTTCATGTGACACTTCAAATCCATCTAAACTTAGATAATAACACTAAGTGGGAGGGATATGTTCATTTTACTATTTATGAAGTTGATGAGCTTGAGAACTCAAGTCCTAGGAATTGCAAGGGCAGTCATCCCGATCACCTGTTTGTTGAGTTTGTTTATCATTTTGAGACTAATGAAGATCCTCTAAAAGAACCATGCATTGGTCTTTTGTGCCCCCAAAGATCCTTTGTAACATCGCGGTACCGGAGGTACGGAGGGTTAGCTCTTATTACTTAATATCAACTCCAATATTACAACTATAAAATCTGAAAAACTCAATAAAATATTAATTCATTTGCTCAACCCAAATATCATTGTTCCTTCATACGGACAATAAAGAAATTCTCAATAAAATAAATTAGAAACTCCCAAGAGACTCGAGTTCCATAGCATAACTAAAACATCACATATTCTTATCCTTTAATAAAACTATTCTTATTAAAAATTCCTCTAGCATAGCATAACTAAAACATCAAATCAAAATAGAGTTCCATATTTAACCCTCGTGGTAAGGTTGTGCAAACCCTAATGGCCAATCGAGCAAAACAAAATGTAACTTAAATAAATTTTCAATTGAACACGTAACTTGTAATCACAACTGAAATATTCAAATCACCTATTTTAACTCCTCAAAAACTTCAATTTCTCTTAACCCAAAAATATCATCGCTTCCCAAATTCCTTAATAATCCAACTTGTTCAAAAGTTTATCTCAGCCTATAAAAAGATTTTTAACCTAAATATCAAATTCAAAGAAAATCATAATCCACCAAAATAGAGATTTTAGGCCTGTAGTCTACTTAAAAAAATATTTGAAAACTCAAATGGGCTTTTCACAAATATAAATCTAAAAATTTTTAAAATATCAAGGTACTAGACCCGGGTGTTACACCCTTTTGCAGGGCCATTTGGGTTTGGGGTGTATCTACCAGCTAAGTGGTTTTTGGAGCAGTCAAATAATTTGGATGGATGGAGCTACATTGGAGCTTCAGTTAAAACATGTGGCTCGAACATGAAGGTGAAATAGTGCGGGGAAAGCCTTCTATATATGTCAACATCCTCACTCTGAATTCTATAATACCTGTGAACATTGGTCATGTGTGTCAATTATTTTACAATCATTATGTTGTTCTAACTGATGTATATGCAGCCATTAAAATGAGACACTCGGCGATAAGCAGCAACTCTTATCTATATGCAGTGATGTGGACATGTGCTGGGCACGTGAGTATTAAACGGTGGCATCTCTGATAAAGATGAAAGAGAGTTGCTCGATCAAGACATATGTTGTAATCTGTTGGGCATGTATATATATTTATGTAAGGTTGCTGTGTTAGGGTTGCCGTGGGTTTTCATTTTTGCATTTTGCTGACTGTGAGGGATTTTGTGAGTTTGAGAGAGAGAGAGAGAGCTAGGGTTTTATCAAGGGAAGAAGAAAGCCATTTCTTGTGGCTTGTTTTGGCTCGATATTAGTTCAATCTTGTATATGAGACACTCACTTTGAAGATTCATCAATAAAGAATGATCTCTGAGGCTGTTCCTGCCATGGATGTAGGCCATTAGGGCCGAACCATGCAATCTCTGTGTGTATTTTTTATTTCTTTAATCTTTTCTTATTTCTTGTTGATTTACTACTTAATCTTGCTAATCTTGTTATCTTTATCTAGATTTATTGTATTTCTTGAATTGGATTTCGGTACTAAGTTCTTAAACACAAAAGGGACTCTGGTTGTGTTCTTAACAAGTGGTATCACGAGCTTAGGTTCTATGGGGACCACAAAATTTGATGTTGAGAAATTTACTAGGGAAAACGACGTTGGGCTGTGGATAATAAAAATGAGAGCTCTGTTAGTCCAACAGGGCCTGCAGGATGCTCGCACTTGTGAAAAAAAGGGGCTCTTCCTCGAAAGAGGAAGGGAAGGTAGAGGTCTAGAAGGACATCCTCCAGAAGGCCCACAGTGTTCTTATTGTCTCCCTAGGAGATAAGGTGTTGAGTGAAGTAGCTAGTGAGGAAACTGCCGCTGGTATTTGGCTAAAGCTAGAACACCTCTATATGACAAAATCCATGGATAATAGACTCTACAAGAAAACTAGCCTATATACTCTTAAAATGACCTCTGGAACTTTGATAGGGGAACATTTGGACTCCTCTTGCTGAGATCTTTGGACTCCTCTTACCAGAACCTTAAGAAGACCATGATGTATGGTAGAGATACTTTATCTCTAGATGAAGTGCAGTTTGTGCTTCATGCTAGGGAATTACAAAACCAAGAGAATACCAAACAAGAACATGGTGAGGGTTTGTCTATTAGGGGAAGACCAGAAAAGAGAGGCAATAAAGGTAAATCTAATAATAAGAAAGGTAGGTCTAAGTCTAAAGGAAAACAATTAAAGTGTTTTCTATCTCACAAAGAATGACATTTCAAGAGAGATTGTCCTGATAGGAAAACTCATGCAGGAAACAAAAACAAAGAGGATGGGGATGTGGCAGTGGTGTTAGATGGGTATGAAAGTGCTGAGGTACTGAATGTATCTGAGGTAGGTCATGGAAAATAGTGGATTTTGGATTCTGGTTGCTCTTTTCACATGTGTCCCAATAGGGACTGGTTTGAAAGCTTTTCTAAATTAGATGGTGGACATGTAATTCTAGGGAATAATAAATCCTGTAAGATCATGGGTATTGGGTGTATAAGACTAAAATTACATGATGGGATCGAGAGACTTTTGACGGAAGTCAGATTTATACTTGACCTAAAGAGAAATTTAATTTCTCTTGGTATGCTTGATAATTCAGGTTATTCCTTTAAGTCTGAAGCAAGGGTCCTTAGAGTTACTAAAGGTTCACTCACAATTATGAAAGGGGTAATTAAAAATGGTCTTTATACGTTAGTTGCCAAAACCACTGTAGGGAAGCATCCCTTGTACAAAATGCTATCGAGAAAAAATTTGTGCTCTGGCGCAGGAGGTTAGGGCATGTTAGTCAAAAAGGACTTTTAGAACTACACAAACAGGGCTTGTTGACAGATGCAAGCCTGGAAAATTTACCTTTCTGTGAGGACTATATCTATGGAAAGGCTAAAAGAGTTAGTTTTAAAAGGGCAACTCATATGACTACTCAGACCCTAGGTTATGTACACGTTGACCTTTGGGGACCTTCTAGAGTAACTTATCATGGTGGAGGGAACTATTTCCTTTCCATCATTGATGACTACTCTAGGAAGGTATGGCTTTACATTCTTAAACATAAGAGTGACACCTTTGGAAAGTTTAATGAATGGAAATCTTTAGTTGAAAATCAGGTAGACAGAAAATTGAAAACCTTAAGAACAGATAATGGGCTAGAGTTTTTGTCAACGGAGTTTAATATTTTCTGTCAAAAGGAGGGGATTCTAAGACACAAAACTGTGAGGGAAACTCCTCAACAGAATGGGCTAGCTGAAAGAATGAATAGGACCATTCTAGAGAGGGTGAGATGTATGTTGTCTAATGCTGGGGACCTAAGACTTTTCTGGGCTGAAGCTGCTGCCACAGCTGTCCATTTAATTAATAGGTGTCCACCTTCTGCCATAGATTTTAAAACACCACAAGAAATGTGGACTGGGAAATCTCCCAGTTATGATTATCTCAGCATTTTTGGGTGTACAGATTATGCACACTCAAAAACTGATAAGTTAGACCCTAGGGCACTTAAGTGCATTTTTGTGGGATACCTTGAGGGAGTTATGGGGTATAAACTATGGATAGATGAACCTGGTAGAAATAAATGTATCATTAGCAGGGATGTGATCTTTAATGAATCCCAAATGGCTCAGGTACAGAAGATAGAGGTAGAACATAGACCTGGTGACTCTAAGGGAGATGTACAAGTTGAGGTGAAGAGAAAAAACACCTCAATAGATCGAAATACTGGGCAAGTCAGTAACTCTGAGGACCCAATTTTAGAGGACTTGGATAAACTAGGTTTTGACTCTTACATTTTGTTAAGAGACAGGAAGAAAAGGACTATAAAACCACCTATTAGGTATAGTCAAGCAGAGCTTACAGCTTTTGCCTTGACTATTGTTGATGAGGTTGTTTATCAAGAACCAAGGACCTATAAAGAGGCCACTGCTAGCAAGGATGCCACTAAGTGGATACTTGCTATGCATGAGGAAATGGAGTCTTTAAATAAAAATAAAACTTTGGATCTACTTACAAAGCTTGATGGGGTTAAGTTGGTTGGATTCAAGTGGATTTTTAAAAGGAAATAAGGCATACTAGGGGTAGAAGGTACTAGGTTTAAGGCAAGGCTAATGGCTAAAGGTTTCACTCAAAGAGAGGGAATAGATTTTAATGAGATATTCTCTCCTGTGGTTAAGCATAATTCCATTAGATTGCTTTTGTCTTTCATTGCATATCATGATCTGCACTTAGACCAGCTAGATGTAAAAACTGCTTTTTTACATGGAGAATTAAAAGAGGTAATTTACATGCAACCCCCTGAGGGCGGGGTTTATAAAAGACATTAACTCTGATCAAGTTTGCTTGCTTAAAAAATCTTTATATGGTCTAAAACAATCTCCCAGGCAATGGTATAAGAGATTCGATACTTACATGCTTGAAAATGATTTTAAAAGAAACTGTTACGACTGTTGTGTTTACTACAAAATGTTAATGGAATATTAATATATATTTTACTGTATGCAGATGATATGTTGATAGCATGTAAAGACCCTGGTTTGATTAAACAGGCTAAGTGTATGTTGAAATCTGAGTTTGACATGAAAGAACTAGGACCAGCGAGTAGAATTTTATGAATGGATATTATTAAGAATAGGTCAGAGAGATGTCTTATCTATCCCAGAAAAATTATATCTCTAAAATTCTCAAAAGATTTGGTATGGACCAAGTTAAACCTATAAGCACACCTTTAGGTCAATGTTGAACCTAAGGTTTCAAGTTTTGTGTAATTATATATTTACACATGGATTTTGATGATAACAAATGAATTCAAAGAATGAAGGAGTCTCAAGCTCAATTTGTCCACACAATGGAGTCAAGCACATCAAGGAACCAAGCATGAGCAAGAAGGAAACAAGTTCACATTAAAGTCATAGAGAAATGTTGTAAATCTCTTAAAATTCGAAATTAGGATTAAGGCTCAAAAATTAATATTTTATCATAAAGCATTAAAATACATTTTCCACATGTGCATGAATATTTTGAAAATTAAATTTGAAAATTTTGAAAGATAATTGATTGTCATCTTTCACATGTGCATGCCATGATTAAAGGTTTGAACTTTGAAAATATTAAAGATGATTGATTGTCATCTTTCACATGTGCATGTTTTATTTGAATATTTTCAAAAGTGATTGATGCTTTTCTTGACTTATGCAAAAGGAAGATGCCTTTGTTTGAAAATTTTGAAAAGTAAAGTGTGCTCCTTTTGTCATATGCAAAAAGTAAAAGATTAGGTTTGAATTTTTTGAAAAGTAAAGTGTGCTCATTTTGTCACATGCAAAAAGTAAAAAGATTAGGTTTGAAATTTTTGAAAAATGAATGATGATGTCTTTGACATGTGAATCTTTTTAAATTTGAATATGAAGTCTCATATGCCTATAAATAGATCATTTGAGAGCTTCACATTCACAACACCAAGAGCATACAACTCTCATTCAAAGCTTTCATTCTCTCTTCTCTAAGCATTGAGCCTTAATCCTTTTTCATTTTGAGAGATATAGGTTGTGCTGTATTGTTCTTATTTCACTCATTGAGGAGTGTTTTCTGATATTCTACCCACTATCAATTCTTGTATCAGTAAAAGGGTGTGTACAACCCTTGTGCGTGTAGAAAGTGTTCTACACAGGGAATCGTTGAATCACCACGTGTAAGGTGATTGCAAGTGTAGAGGGTGTTCTACACGGATCCTTTGTAGCGGTGTTGTTCAAAGGTGTAATAGGTTTTTACCTCCACCTGAAGGAGGTTGAATAGTGAATTCGGGGATCCTCAAGGGGTAGCTTGAGGCGAGGACGTAGGCAGTGGGGCCGAACCTCGTTAACATACTGAGTTTGATTCTCTCTTACCCTTACTCTTTATATTTATTGCTATTTCGTATTTTGTTTATATTTGATATTGTATATTTGATTTATAATTTTTTTTTTTTTTTAAATACAACTCAATTCACCCCCCCTCTTGTGTTAGTCATCTGGGCAACAATTGGTATCAGAGCTAAAGCTCTGTTATAAGATTAACTATCTTTTGAGTTAAGATCTTATGGCTAACATTGCAGCTTCATTTGGTGAAGGTCAATCTAGCAGTCGGCCTCCACTCTTTTGTGGAGACAATTATTCATTCTGGAAAGTTAGAATGAGAATATTCCTTCAGGCTCAAGGTCGAGAGATCTGGAAATGCATTGTAAATGGACCTTATATTCCAACAAAAGTGGTTGGTGGAGTAAAGGTCAAAAAGGAAGAAGAAGAGTTTGATCGTGAAGACGATAGACTTTATACTTTGAATTTAACTGCTATGAATTTATTATATAATGCTCTCAATGGTAATGAGTTTAATAGAGTAATGACTTGTGCTACGGCAAAAGAAATTTGGGATAACTTGGAAGTTACTTATGAAGGAACTTCTCAAGTTAAGGAATCAAAAATTTATATTCTTACTCATGAATATGAAATGTTTAAGATGAATGATGATGAATCTATTTCTAGCATGCACACTCGTTTTACTAACATCATAAACAGTTTGACAGCTCTTGGTAAAGTTTATTCCAAAGTGGAAATGGTAAGAAAAATTCTCAACTCTCTACCAAAACGTTGGGAATCAAAAGTGACAGCGATTCTTGAAGCTAGAGACCTCAAGAAGCTCGAAGTGAATGAACTCATCGGGTCACTTATCACCCATGAGTACACATTGAAAAGAGGAGAAGAAGAAGGAAAGCCAAAGAAGAGCTTGGCACTTAAAGCTGTTCCTCATGAAAGTGAAAGTGATGAAGATGAGGAAAATGACGATAAAGATGAAGAAGTTGCGATGATAACAAGAAGAATTCAGAGATTCTTAAAGAAAAATAAAACTCCTCCGAGGAAATCATTCAAAAAGTTTTCCAAGAAAGATTCAGGTAAAAATGATACTTTAATTTGTTATAAATGCAATAAGCCTGGTCATATCAAGCCAGATTGTCCCCTGCTAAAGAAAGATCGAAACAAAGGCAAGAAAGCAATGAAAGCTACATGGGATGATGATTCAAGTAGCTCAGATAGTGAAGCAAGCAATGAAGAATCAGCAAATCTCTGTCTTATGGCTAAAGATGATATTGAGGTAACAAATTTTGATAATATTGAAAATCCTTCATATGAAGAATTGCAAAATGTTTTAGAAGAGGTATATGAAGAATTTGAAAAATTGGGTATCAAATATACTGCTTTGAAAAAGAAAAATTCTTCTTTAACAAACGAAATTGATATTTTAAGAAAAGAAAATATTGTTTTGAAAGACGAAAATCTTGAGTTGAAGAAAAAGAAAACTGATTTAGAAAATATTGTTGAAAACTTTACGAATGGAAAAAGAAATTTTGAAAAACTTCTTGGTAGTCAAAGATGTGTTTTTGACAAGGCAGGCTTGGGATATATGCCAAAACAAAAGTTCAAACCTTATAAAAACTTCTTTGATAATCCTTCTACATCAAAGTCTAATATTCAAAATTCTTTTCATAATAAGTTTGTCAAAAAAGGATACTATTATAATCATTCAAGATTTTCATATATGTCACATGCTATTTGTAATTTTTGTAATAGAAATGGTCATAATTATCATACTTGTCCTATTAGAAGAAAACATACAATGACTATTAGGGCCATATGGGTACCTAAAAATCTTGTTTCTTCTAATACTAATAAATAAAGGACCCAAAGAACTTGGGTACCAAGAAAAATCATTTTAATTGTTTTTATAGGTATGCATGAAGTCCTCTACAAGCAAAAACAAATGGTTTTTAGATAGTGGATGTTCAAGACACATGACGGGAGACAAGACTAAGTTCTTTGATCTTAGATCTAAAGAAGAAGGACACGTGACATTTGGAGACAACTCGAAAGGGAAGATCGTGGGAATAGGTAAAATTGGTAATAAATCTTCTCTCATAATTGAAGATGTTCTACTTGTTGAAGGTCTAAAACATAATCTTTTGAGTATAAGTCAATTATGTGATAAAGGATTTACAGTTACTTTCAAAATGGATAAGTGCATTATTTTGAATGATCATGATTATAACATTTGTTTTACTGCCTTTAGAAGTAATAATGTTTATACAATCGATTTTGAAGAAATTACCTCACAAGATGCTATTTGTTTTTCAGTACAAAATGAAACTAATTGGTTATGGCATAGAAGACTAGGTCATGCCAACATGGAACTTATTTCCAAACTTTCAAAAAATGATCTTGTGAGAGGTTTACCAAAGGCAAATTTTCTTAAAGACAAAATTTGTGATGCATGCCAATTTGGTAAACAAACAAAAACTTCTTTTAAAACCAAGAAATATATTTCCACTACTAGACCACTGCAACTGATACACATGGATCTTTTTGGACCAAATAGAGTTGCAAGTCTAGGAGGAAAATATTATGCTTTTGTTATTGTTGATGATTTCTCTAGATATACTTGGGTCATCTTTCTTGCTCATAAAGATGAGGCACATAATGCTTTTACCAAGTTATGCAAGAGAATTCAAAATGAAAAGGGCTATACTATTTCAAGTATCCGAAGTGATAGGGGAAAAGAGTTTGTTAATAAAAATATTGAAACATTTTGTGATGAAAATGGTTTTGTGCATAATTTTTCTGCTCCTCGAACTCCTCAACAAAATGGGGTAGTAGAGAGGAAAAATAGATCTCTTCAAGAGATGGCAAGAACAATTCTTAATGAGAACAACTTGCCTAGTTATTTTTGGGCCGAAGCGGTAAGTACTGCATGTTATGTTATAAATAGAGTTATGTTAAGGTCTAAATTAGATAAAACCCCCTATGAGCTTTGGAATGAGAAAAAGCCCAACATTGGTTACTTTCATGTATTTGGATGCAAATGTTTTATTTTGAATGACAGGGATAATTTAGGCAAATTTGATGCAAAATCGGATGAAGGTATTTTTCTCGGGTATTCTACAAATAGTAAAGCTTATAGAGTATTCAATAAAAAGACTTTAACTGTACAAGAATCTATGCATGTAGTATTTGATGAATCTAATTCTCTACTCTCCAAGAAATCCATTGATGAAGAAACAGGAGGTATAAATAATACAGAAAGTCTCAATCTCAACAAAGAGAACACAATAGAGGAAGTCCAACATGGAGACATCAGGAAAGATCATCAAAATTTAATACGAGATGCAACCAAACAGTGGAAATTTGTGAAAGATCATCCAGTGGAACAAATTCTGGGAGAACCTTCACAAGGTGTAAGCACTCGATCATCTCTTAGAAATATTTGCAATCATACTGCTTTTTTATCTCAGATTGAACCTAAAAATATTGATGAAGCACTTCTTGATGAATCTTGGATTCTAGCTATGCAAGAAGAGCTTAATCAATTTGAAAGAAATGATGTTTGGACACTTGTTCCTAAACCCAAAAATCATACTATTATTGGAACAAAATGGGTTTTTAGAAACAAGAAAGATGAGTCCGGAGTCATTACTAGAAATAAGGCTCGACTTGTAGCCCAAGGTTACAATCAAGAAGAAGGAATTGATTATGATGAGACATATGCACCAGTCGCAAGATTAGAAGCTATTCGAATGCTACTTGCATATGCTTGTTATAAAGATTTCAAACTTTTTCAAATGGATGTTAAAAGTGCTTTCTTAAATGGTTTTATAAATGAAGAGGTATATGTTGAGCAACCTCCAGGTTTTGAAAATCATATTTCTCCAAATCATGTTTTCAAACTCACAAAAGCACTATATGGACTCAAACAAGCTCCTAGAGCGTGGTACGAGAGACTCAGTGGTTTCTTGATTAAAAAAGGTTTCTCAAGAGGAAAAATCGACACAACTCTTTTCATTAAATACGAAAATGATGATATTCTTTTGGTTCAGATTTATGTTGATGATATAATATTCGGTGCTACTAATGAAAATATGTGTCAAGTTTTTGCTAAGACTATGCAGGATGAATTTGAAATGAGCATGATGGGAGAACTTACATTCTTTCTCGGATTGCAAATTAAGCAAGTAAAAAGTGGGACATTCATCAATCAATCAAAATATATTAAGGAATTGCTGAAGAAGTTTGGGATGGAAGGTGCTAAGGAAACTGGAACACCAATGAGCCCATCTACTAAACTTGATAAAGATGAATCCGGTAAGACAGTTGACTCGAAAGTATATCGAGGTATGATTGGTAGCTTATTATATTTGACAGCCAGTAGACCAGATATTATGTTCAGTGTGTGTTTATGTGCACGTTTTCAATCATCTCCAAAAGAATCTCATTTAATTGCAGTTAAGCGCATTCTTAGATATCTTAGTGGTACAATTAACCTAGGGTTATGGTACCCTAAACACACATCTTTCGATCTAATCAGCTACACAGATGCAGATTATGCTGGTTGTAAAATAGATCGAAAAAGCACTAGTGGAGCATGTCACTTCTTAGGTCATGCATTAGTTTCCTGGTTTAGTAAAAAACAAAATTCTGTTGCACTATCTACTGCTGAGGCAGAATATGTTGCTGCGGGTAGTTGTTGTGCTCAAGTTCTTTACATGAAGCAACAACTTGAAGATTTTAAACTCATGTATAATCACATTCCAATCAAATGTGATAATACAAGTGCTATAAATCTTTCAAAGAACCCAATACAACATTCTAGAACTAAGCATATTGAAATAAGATATCATTTTCTTCGAGATCATGTGCAGAAAGGCGATATAGTACTAGAGTTCACAAACACACACGATCAGTTAGCAGATATATTCACAAAACCTTTACCAGAAGATAGATTATGTATGATTAGAAGAGAAATAGGTATGATGCATGTTATGAATATCTCTTAAAAGACAGATCAGAGTTCATAAAAATAGAGAGATATTTTTTAAATACTTTTACATAAACTTGAGGTTCTTAGCCTCATGTTTGAGACGCTCATTCTCTTCATACAATATCATGTTATCCCTATCCATGGGAACTGGCAAGCGGAATGAAGAATTCAATAGAGATTTCAACTGTTTATTCTTCTGCCGAAGGATTCCTTCCCTTGTGTGAGACTCTTGAACAATTCGTTGAAGTACAACAATTTGTTCTTTAAGCCTTTCAACCTCATGGTTTTTGGCTTGTACCCGCTGGGAAAAAGCAACAATAGAGGATGAGTAGCGAGTCCCAAGACTCACCAAGTCGTAGATAGCATCGGAGTCTGATTTATTAGCCAAACTATTATTCTCTTGCTGCAACATGGCACTAATGGTAGCTGCAGAAATGACAGGAGATTGAGGTGTAGAATACCTCATGGATGGATCTAGAGGAATGTTAGAAGAATTGGCCATTGAGAAAATAATTGAAAAACTTAAAGCGAGAATGTAGAATGAATGCAGATGAGTTATAAAGATAAGAATAAGATTTGATGCAAATCGGATGAATTTTAAAACTGTTTTTATAGAGATAGCATAAAGAACAAGACAAACTAGTTTAAATCAGGCATTTGTTTATATCTCGTTTGTCAACAACATCAGGCGATTTGTTTCCATCTTCAACTGCACTAAATTCATAGAGTTAGGCCTCGAGACTTTGCAGGACTTGTCGGGTCACGGACAGCTCTCTTTTTCAACTATCTACAGTTTATTTTAACGCACCATTTTCTTCAGTCTATTTACTTGCTGCCGATCCTTTTTAATGATGCCAAAAGGGGGAGAAGTTTTAGACTAGAACATTAACATTGTTTAAATTGCTAAACTTGTTATATATGCTTGGAATTATTTTTATATTTTTGCTTGAAAAACTAACGCACATTCTCAGAGGGAGCTTAAGTATTAATACAGGTTTCAGGTTCTATCAAGTATTTGTCATCATCAAAAAGGGGGAGATTGTTGAACCTAAGGTTTCAAGTTTTGTGTAATTATATATTTACACATGGATTTTGATGATAACAAATAACAAAGAATGAAGGAGTCTCAAGCTCAATTTGTCCACACAATGGAGTCAAGCATATCAAGGAACCAAGCATGAGCAAGAAGGAAACAAGTTCACATTAAAGTCATAGAGAAGTGTTGTAAATCTCTTAAAATTCGAAATTAGGATTAAGGCTCAAAAATTAATATTTTATCATAAAGCATTAAAATACATTTTCCACATGTGCATGAATATTTTGAAAATTAAATTTGAAAATTTTGAAAGATAATTGATTGTCATCTTTCACATGTGCATGCCATGATTAAAGGTTTGAACTTTGAAAATATTAAAGATGATTGATTGTCATCTTTCACATGTGCATGTTTTATTTGAATATTTTCAAAAGTGATTGATGCTTTTCTTGACTTATGCAAAAAGAAGATGCATTTGTTTGAATATTTTTGAAAAGTAAAGTGTGCTCCTTTTGTCATATGCAAAAAGTAAAAAATTAGGTTTGAAATTTTTGAAAAGCAAAGTGTGCTCCTTTTGTCATATGCAAAAAGTAAAAAGATTATATTTGAAATTTTTGAAAAATGAATGATGATGTTTTTGACATGTGAATCTTTTTAAATTTGAATATGAAGTCTCATATGCCTATAAATAGATCATTTGAGAGCTTCACATTACAACACCAAGAGCATACAACTCTCATTCAAAGCTTTCATTCTCTCTTCTCTAAGCATTGAGCCTTAACCCTTGTTCATTTTGAGAGATATAGTTTGTGCTTGTATTGTTCTTATTTCACTCATTGAGGAGTGTTTTCTGATATCCTACCCACTATCAATTCTTGTATCAGTAAAAGGGTGTGTACAACCCTTGTGCGTATAGAAAGTGTTCTACACAAGGAATCGTTGAATCACCACGTGTAAGGTGATTGCAAGTGTAGAGGGTGTTCTACACGGATCCTTTGTAGCGGTGTTGTTCAAAGGTGTAATAGGTTTCTATCTCCACCTGAAGGAGATTGAATAGTAAATTCGGGGATCATCAAGGGTAGCTTGAGGCGAGGACGTAGGCAGTGGGGCCGAACCTCGTTAATATACTGAGTTTGCTTCTCTCTTACCCTTACTCTTTATATTTATTGCTGTTTCATATTTTGTTTATATTTTATATTGTATATTTGATTTATAATTGTTATTTTTTTTAAATACAACTCAATTCACCCCCCCTCTTGTGTTAGTCATCTAGGCAACAGTCAACATTTTAAGTTGTCCATTAGTCAAGCCCCAGAAACAGAATCAGAAATGGAGTTTATGCAACAAATCTCCTATGCTATCATGGTGGGAAGTGTGATGTATGCAATGGTCTGTACAATACCTATTCTTACATTTGCTGTCAGTGTTGTTAGTAGGTTTATGAGTAACCCTGGTAAGGCACACTGGTAGGCCATTAAATGGTTATTAAGGTATATTTCTAGAACTATGGATTTGGGCTTGAAATATGGGTCTAATGTTAAGGAAGGTTGTAAGTTAGAAGGTTTTGTAGATACGGATTATGCTGGTAATGTGGATACCAGGAAATCTCTAACAGGATATGTTTTTACTGCTTATGGGGGCCTATTAGTTGGAAGTCAAACTTGCAATCTTGTCAAACTTGCAATCTTTTGTGGCTTTGTCTACAACAGAGGCTGAGTATATAGCTATGACAGAGGCCATAAAAAAAGCCATATAGCTAAATGGTATATCACATGAATTAGGTATTTTTAAAGGAAATATTATTGTGCATTGTGATAAGCAGAGTTCAATTTATTTGGCTAAAAACAAGTATATCATGAAAGGTCTAAGCATATAGATGTTAGGCTTCATTTTGTAAGGGATGTAATTGAGTATAGGGAAGTTGGAGTGGAGAAAATTCCAACTGAGGAAAATCTCTCAGACATGATGACTAAATCCCTGCCATTAGCAAAGTTCAGTCACTGTCTGAACTTAATTAATATACAGTTTGTTGGGGGTCCCTAGTAGAGGGACATAGTAGGAACAACAAAGATGAGAGTAGAATTAGGAGTGATGGATAAAATATTGTCAAGGCGGAGAATTGTGAACATTGGTCATGTGTGTCAATTATTTTACAATCACCATGTTATTCTAATTAATGTATATGCAGCCATTAAAATGGGACACTCGTCGATAAGTAGCAGCTTTTATCTATATGCAGTGATGTGGACATGTGCTGGGCACGTGAGTATTAAACGGTGGCATCTCTGATAAAGATGAAAGAGAGTTGCTCGATCAAGACATATGTTGTAATCTGTTGGGCATGTATATATATTTATGTAAGGTTGCTGTGTTAGGGTTGCCGTGGGTTTTCATTTTTGCATTTTGCTGACTGTGAGGGATTTTGTGAGTTTGAGAGAGAGAGAGAGAGCTAGGGTTTTATCAAGGGAAGAAGAAAGCCATTTCTTGTGGCTTGTTTTGGCTCGATATTAGTTCAATCTTGTATATGAGACACTAGCTTTGAAGATTCATCAATAAAGAATGATCTCTGAGGCTGTTCCTGCCGTAGATGTAGGCCATTAGGGCTGAACCACGTAATCTCTGTGTGTATTTCTGATTTCTTTAATCTTTTCTTATTTCTTGTTGATTTACTACTTAATCTTGCTAGTCTTGTTATCTTTATCTAGATTTATTGTATTTCTTAAATTGGATTTCGGTACTGTGTCCTTAAACACAAAAGGGACTCTAATTGTATTCTTAACAATACCTTTATTCCTTACTGTTTAAAATTATAAATTAGGCATCATCTTTGTTGTTGTTTGGAAATGGGTAGTCATGTTGTTGAACCTATTCGTTTCTAAGGCATAGCAAGGAGTTAAATGTGAGGTGGGTCGATCGCTCCCAAGTTGTTTAAATGGATGCAATTGTATTGAGGCTTCAAATGCTAGCGATTGGACAGGTTTGAGAATGCAGAAGTGTGAGATCTGCATTGTTATATACCAGCACAATTACGAGCTAGGTAGAGTTATTCAATAAATTTGGCATTGCATGGTCATGATATTGTTTGATATTTCTGGGCTCTTCACTTTCTCTTCATTCAGGCTGTACAAAAGAGATCAGCTCAGCAGTGTTCCTTTACATTTTTTCCACTAATTTCTAATATTACAATATCGACCACCCTCCTAAATATATATATATATATATATATATATGTATATGTGTGTGTGTAAAAAAGTTTATAATATATTTCAGATATTACGTACAGAAGCAAATTAAGTTTTAAACTTTTATAAAAATCTACCATACATGATTGTGCAATTACAATTCATTAGAGTTTCTTCTTTTCTCAACCCCTTCTCGTCTCAAAAGTTTTGTTATATACAAGCAAAGTTACATATTAATCTGCGTATCAATACTGATTCTTTCATATTCAAAATTTAAATTAGAATTGTTTTTAATAAAATCTACTTTTTGACCAATTACATTAGATTGATGTATATATTAGTGCGTTGTTGTGCTTATAACTAAATTTTTTCCTCATCTCAATACGTAACATGCTACCGGTTGTGGAAATGGGGAGCTGCGAAGATGAAGGAAAAATGGGGAATCTGGAAGGGGGAAGTACACGAAGCAGTTCAGTAAATTGGGACGTGCTAGACGTTAAGGTCTCTCGGCCATTTAGCTCTTACGCTTGCTTTAATTTAAGCCCTTATGCTGTGGGCTTAGTGGACTTATAGTTTGGGCCTTGGGCCTTAGACTTGTTTAATTTCCCTGTCGATTAGTTTCCGCGTTGCAAGCCCATAGGGCATCTGCTTATGTACCGAGCGAGAGGCTCCATGTTTTTCTATCTGAAAAGTTACTGAAGCTCTCTCTTTTCTCAATCCCTATTTTATCTGGAGGTTTCTCACCCTCCAAGTGAGAGTTGTTTCCTTTTCTCCGTTGGTTCTTGGATCAGACTGGTACACAACCTTCAAACTTTGCTTTTTTTCCTTTTCTTTTGTAAAATGTGTTACACAATCTTTAATTTGTTGTCATGATCACCTTTCTTAATATTCCCATCGTGGTCGATCGTCACAACATCTTAATCCCATGACACTTGCAATATGGGATCCAAGAAGCGTAAAACTATACCAACCTTTTACAGGAACATTCACACCAAGTTTTAAGCGCCTGTTGGTTTAATGAAATGCGATTTCAGAACATCCTATAACATTGTAAAAATGCATTTTATGCTCTTCTATCACACACCACCACCTCGTGATTTCACTAACTTGACAATAACCTAATCAAATTGAATTATTATTTTTTTATATAATAAAAATTATAATACCCTAAAATATGAGCCCTGAACTTTTATAAATCCTAATTTTGAATTTTAAGAGGCTTTTTAGTCACTATTCCAACTGCCACTTAGAGAGAGCGCCGCCAAAATCTTTAGATAATATAAATTCAAAGATTAATATTTCTTTTCATTTTCAATCCATCTTTGCATTCTCAATCACTCGTTAAATATATAGCACATTATACACAGGTTCATATCGGTCCAAGCACTTAATATGTCATATAGTATTTAGAATCAGAAATACATTGCAGGAAATGCACACGAAACTCGATATATGGAACTCCAGTAATATAATGGAGCAAATCAGGAGTTAATCTTCCTGCAATTCTTTCTAACCGCTCCCCTTGAACCTGTCAATGGAGAAATATTTCCCATCTTAATCATGGACTATGCAAACTGCTCGAAGAACAGCTCGTTTTTTTATGAATATATCTTCACCAATTCCATGGATGCTTCATTTTTTCTGAGAAGAACTTGATCAGAGCTTAAAAGGCCTTTAGAAGACAACAAGTTCTTGAAATAGTTGTTTTCGAATTTTGTTGGGCTGACAAAGTCCAAGAAAAACAGGTTCTCATCACCACCTGATCTTGGGCATCTGGTTCTCAATTGGGCAGCATATGATTGATCAAGTGTGCTGTAGGGCAGCACATTGCCTGACTGGTTGTAGAGTCTCTGCCTAAAGGTGGTGCACCGGGCATCTCCTATTGTGTGGCTCCCTACATAACAATTATTCAAACTTCAATAATCTTATTGCCCTACTGAATTAAACCAGGTAAATTTAGATGCTGACTTTGTTTTGAAGTTAAACCAAGTTAATCAAGTGTGTTCTGGGTAATTTGGATTCCTCCACACCCATTCCATCAATAATTTATCCTTAAATTAAGGACCCAGGATTATGGTTTGGCACAATGGTAGGTTCAAGCTAGCTCTATAAATATTACCGGATAGAGCAACAAGATGAATGACATTAAGTCCTTGTCGCTTGAACTTGGTGAGGATAGTCAGGAATGTGTTGTTTGGAGCACGAATGTTGTTGTTTGAGCCACTCAAGCTTGCACCTCTGGAGTCCCTTCTTCCTAATGGAAACTCGCAGCTGGGTCCACCAGCCTGCATATTCAGAAGATGGTCAAGTTCTGATTATATATCTATTTATACATATAGACACACACACATATGTTGGCTAGCCAAAAGTTGTTTTTAGGTAAAAGTATATTTTGCTCCATCAGCAAATTATAAAGTTTTTACATTTTGTACCTCAAGCTAACAAATTTCACAAATTGCACATTCAAACTATAAAAAATTGACATTTTACGCCATAAGAATTATGGTTGTTAAGGTGAAAGAAAATTAGGTCGTGGCACAATCTTAACTATCAAATCTCAAAGGACTGAGCAAAAAAACCCATTTTCTTTTACAAATTTTAGGGATGCAAAATATATTTTCGCTTATTTCTATCACGCAGCAAAATTATGACAAGGCTATTAAAAAGTGTCACTTTACCAAAACAATGGAGTCTCTAGCAGCTAGAGCCACAACATAAGCACAAGATACTGTAAGTGGGCACTCTTTCTCCAAAGCAGATTTGATCTCGTCTAGAACTTCAAACCCTCGAGCAGAGTTCCTGTTTGGGTTTGACCTCTTCTCACTAACTATGCTTCCGCTGCTGTCCAACAATAGGGATGCGTCGCAGCCCTGCAAAATATGAAGAGTTTCGGATATAAGTTGACATGCATGCATGGATAATGCTGTGTAATCTTTATAACCTATTGAAATGAGATGAGTTTTCAACGACCGTCACCTAATATGCGTCATAGAATACAATTGCTGAGAGTTTATGTGACGCCCCCAAATTCCGCTTGAGATTTTACGGACATTTGAAGCGTCGAGACATGCAACACAAGGTTACCTGCCCCCGTTCATGACATATAAGATGCAATGTTCCTAACATGCATCTAGCATTATGCAATATTCGCAGCGGATAATTTTTTTTTTTCTTTAGCAATACTATGCACCAAACTAAAAATATCCCAAATACTTGAAACATATTTCATACATAAAAAAATATATGTTGATGAGTGTTGTAGCGAAGGAAGTACGCGTAGCGCGTACTCCGTGTCGCGTAGCGATGCACCGTGAGACGTGTATCGCAGTGATGGGTTTTGTAGTGTGAATGGAAGAGAGTTCACGTGAGTGTACTCTGTACTAAGTCGTGATACACCGGATGGCGTGTCACGAAGGGTTGGATGGCGTAGCAGAGAAGTGTGGAGCGTATGGTGTAGTGTTGGGAAACTGTATGACAGTGTCCCGAAGCAGTGGTGTTATGGATTATAGTCTGGGGTGACTGGTGTCATCTTGTGGTTGACTATGGCTAAGAGTATATGGATTGAGAAAGGAATTGTTTGTTGGTTATTATTGATAATTTTAATGAACTTGTTTTAGTGCAAAGGCTTTCTGAAGTCAAATTATCTCTTCGAGTATAGTGAAACCTCAAGTTGCCGTGGTGTTGCAAGTGCTCATAATATGACAATTGAGTTCAGAAGTGAAAATCTTAAGGACTGGAGTGTTCCTCTTCCAGCTGTTGTGCAGTTCCTCGTGTTTCGCACTCTATTCTCATAGAACGCGACGATCGAGGTAAGTTAGCCTCTAACTTACTATCAGTTTATTGTGTATGTGTGATGGGTAAGGGAACTACAATTTATGTATGTATGTTATCGTATATGCCATGTCATGCTATGTCATTACATGTTTATCTGTTACGTATGATTTAATCTCTCATGAATATTTATCTGTTACACAATCTTTTCTGTCATACAATGCTGTATGTTATAAGTATGCATGTTAAGTATGTCATATGATACATGTATGCCATAAATGTTTATGATTAAATCATATTGTGCCATTTACAAGATACGCCATGTTAGAAAAGTATATGATATTAATAATATCTCATGCATTAAGAAAGATAAGATATGTTATGTTACGTATAATACGTGGGGCCACAACAACTGTGGAGTACGTATTATATTTTATGTTACGTATAATGCGTGGGGCCACAACAACTGTGGAGTACGTATTATATTTTGATGGTGCCACAACAACTGTGGAGTACGTATTATATTTATGTTACTTATAATGCGTGGGGCCACAACAACTGTGGAGTACGTATTATATTTATGTTACTTATAATGCGTGGGGCCACAACAACTGTGGAGTACGTATTATATTTATGTTACTTATAATGCGTGGGGCCACAACAACTGTGGAGTACGTATTATATTTATGTTACTTATAATGCGTGGGGCCACAACAACTGTGGAGTACGTATTATATTTTATGTTACTTATAATGCGTGGGGCCACAACAACTGTGGAGTACGTATTATATTTTATGTTACTTATAATGCGTGGGGCCACAACAACTGTGGAGTACGTATTATATTTATGTTACTTATAATGCGTGGGGCCACAACAACTGTGGAGTACGTATTATATTTATGTTACTTATAATGCGTGGGGCCACAACAACTGTGGAGTACGTATTATATTTATGTTACTTATAATGCGTGGGGCCACAACAACTGTGGAGTACGTATTATATTTATGTTATTTATAATGCGTGGGGCCACAACAACTGTGGAGTACGTATTATATTTATGTTACTTATAATGCGTGGGGCCACAACAACTGTGGAGTACGTATTATATTTATGTTATTTTATAATGCGTGGGGCCACAACAACTGTGGAGTACGTATTATATTTTATGTTACTTATAATGCGTGGGGCCACAACAACTGTGGAGTACGTATTATATTTATGTTACTTATAATGCGTGGGCCACAACAACTGTGGAGTACGTATTATATTTATGTTACTTATAATGCGTGGGGCCACAACAACTGTGGAGTACGTATTATATTTTATGTTACTTATAATGCGTGGGGCCACAACAACTGTGGAGTACGTATTATATTTTATGTTACATGAAGTATGGGGCCACAACAACTGTGGAGCATACATCTAAGACACAGCAATTGTGACATGTAGAATACGTGGGGCCACAACAACTGTGGAGTACGTATTATATTTTATGTTACATGAATATGGGGCCACAACAACTGTGGAGCATACACTACATGAGACACAGCAATTGTGACATGTAGAATACGTGGGGCCACAACAACTGTGGAGTACGTATTATGTTTTATGTTACTTGAATACGTGGGGCCACAACAACTGTGGAGTACGTATTATGTTTTATGTTACTTGAATACGTGGGGCCACAACAACTGTGGAGTACGTATTAACGCATGTTATTAATCAAGACAATTAAATAAGATTCCAAGTTTATGTTAAGTCAGTTTCAGATCAAGTGCATGATAAGTCAAGTTTCAGATCAAGTTCATGTTATATTATGCTCACGTACATGTTATGTTCATGTTCATGTTATGTTCCAAGTTCATGTTCACATCATGTTATGTTCACGTTTATGATATGTTCAAGCTCACGTTCATGTTATGTTATGTTCATGTCCATGTTATGTTTCACGTTCATGTTATGTTTTTGTTCATGTTATGTTTTAAGCTTAAGTTATGCCATGTTAAGTCAAGTTCAGTTCACGCTTAAGTTCTGGTTAAGTCATGCTATATGTCAAGTTATACTATGTTTATGTATGACTATAATTATGCATTTATGCTTTTACTGCCATGCATGCATTTTTAACCTGTGTGTGAGTTTTATGTTAACTTACTGAGATTTGTAATCAAATCTCACTGTGGTAGTCCCAACTACCATTCCCCCGAATGGTAGATCTTGTTACAGGACCCAAAGGAGAATTGGAATCTGACCAACTGAATACGGTCGACTAGGCCACGGTGCGATGTTGATGATGGTATAGTATTTAACTTAGGTTAATACTTGTACTTTTGGAGTTGTATCTCAAGTATTCTTTTGATCACAACCATTTTAGACTAGTGTGGTGATCACGGCTTTTTAGTATGCCTTTATGTATGAAATATGTTTCAAGTATTTGGGATAT
>QGSO01000839.1:32138-68054 GCA_011037825.1 Carya cathayensis
TGATCACGGCTTTTTAGTATGCCTTTATGTATGAATTATGTTTCAAGTATTTGGGATATTTTTAGTTTGGTGCATAGTATTGCTAAAGAAAAAGATTATCCACTGCGAATATTGCATAATGCTAGATGCATGTTAGGAACATTGCATCTTATATGTCATGAACGGGGGCAGGTAACCTTGTGTTGCATGTCTCGACGCTTCAAATGTCCGTTCAATCCCAAGCAGAATTTGGGGGTGTCACAAAAACTGTCACAAAAAGTAACGTTCGAACCTATGACATAACGTTCGAACATCAACCCGACCAATTAGCATTCAAATGGCAGAAGTTGATGTTCGTTGATTATAGTTTGAACTTATCATAAAAACATTCGAACGTTTATACATCCGAATGTTAACTGCAATAAACGTTCGAATTTCAATTCGAACGTTAATGGACCAATGTTCGAACATTAGTTTGAATGCTAATGAAGAAGAGTTCGAACGCAATTGGTATGTGCAGAGTTAGTTCAAACGTTAATCGTTTAAACATTCGAATGTTGTGTTCGTTTTGAGGGTGAGTACGTTCAAATGTTGTGTTGTACATTCAAATGCTATTTCATAATTTTGTGTAATTACGTTCAAACATTAATTCGAATATGAACCAAAATTTGAACGTTTGTTATATACATTCGAATGTACAGATGAAAAATACTAATTTCATTAAATTAAAAAACATATAAATTGTATCATCATATTACACCATCAAATTAACAACTAACAATGTTTTTTATAGTTGCAAAATTAGATATTAAAAGTTCTACACGATAAAAAAATTGAATTGCTTTCAGTTCTTCTTCTTTCCTCGCCCATCACGATTCTGACGCAGTGACATAACACGCTCTATCTGGACTATCATCTCCCTCTACACTTGTTCTTGGACTTTACTTCACATTCTTTCCTCCTGGTCTCTCTGTTGCTCTTGCAAACGTGTCTCTAAATCAAACTGTCGCTTTAAGAGAGATTCAAACTCTTGTTGTATCGACCTCATATACTCATTTGATAAAGAAGATGCAAAATAAGTAAAGTTTTAAAATAAATACAAATAAAAAATAAATTATTGGCATGTTGCATAATTTAATAAATTATTCCCAACATATTCCATAAAAGTTCACAAATTTATTCACAATGATATCACATATTTCCACAATATATAAACATTTTCACAAACAAATTCACAATATTTCACATATTCTCAACAATTCTAATAAATATTGTAATACACAAATTCATAATATATAAACATATTCCCGATAGACTAAACTAATTCACAAATCACATATACATATGCACAATAATAACTAATTCACAAATACAAAAATATAGTCACAAAAAAATAACCATAACATATGCTTCAAATTCACATATACAATTGTAAAACATATTCATTTTAATCTATAAATATACACCAATATTTATATTTTCATTTTAACATAAGCATACACACAACACAATTTTTCATTTTAATTCATCATATTACATAATCCATATCACGAAGATTTCCTTCTAATTCATTAATATAAACAATTTAATTCCTTCTAATTCATCAATAAAATCCAATTCACAACATATTTACAATATATACAATCAAAATTCACTACTCAAGTCACAATATTATACCCATATCTAATCCTTCAAAATCCACAATCAACTCACATTATACACATCAAAATATTCATCATTACCCACAACAAAATATATAAACATAGCAATAAAGTTTAGAAATATACATATCACTTACAATATTCTCTTACAAATCACAAGTTTTGAACAAGCCACGACAACCAATCCTTCAAAAAAATCACAACACTAGCTAGTTAGAGACATATATATATACACAAAATAAATATCATAAAAATGCAAAACATTCAAAGGAAAAATGAGTTTTTCCTAACCAAAATCAATGGAGAGCAAAAATACTAACCCTCTCTCACTCTACTCTCTCTCTCTAACCCTCTCTCACTCTAACACATTCTCTCTCTCTGAGATTGGGAGCATTTGGCACATAGACATAGTTCTTGTAGAAGATGAGACCATCTCTTACTTTGTAGCCTACAACCCCATGCCCTTGGGCATTCAAGAGCTCAATGATCTCATGGCCTTGCATCCAATCAGGTAGCCTCTCTGATCTTGTCCCATACTCTTCATTCTGGTCCGCTCAATGCCAAGTTTGATGACTCCTCATCATCACTGACGGTCTCAAGTAGTTGGTTGCCTTCCCTTCGGCTTAAGGCATCGGCCACCTTATTTTCTTGCTCGGTTGATAGACTATGTCGTACTCAAAGCCTAGCAACTTGACAAGAAACTTCTGTTGTTTCGGGGTAACAATTTTCTACTGAAGTAGATGCCTTAAGGCTTGCTGGTCTGTGATGATGGTAAACTTGCACCCCAAGAGGTATGGGCGCCACACCTTGACTGTATGCACAACTGCCAATAGCTCTCGGGCATAGGTACTCCATGCTTTCTTCATTGGCTCGAGTGCCTTGAAAATGAAGGCTAAAAGACTTCGGTCTTGAACCAACACAGCCCCGATGCCCTCACCGCTTACATCTGTAAAAACTTCAAATGATTTTTCAAAGTTGGGAAGCGCCAACACAGGTGTCTTGGTCATGGCTCATTTTAATTCTTCAAAGGCTTCCCTAGCCTCGGTTGTCCACTCAAAACTGTCCTTCTTGAGCATTACTATGAGTGGCTTGGCAATGAGTCTATAGCCTTTGACAAACCGCCTGTAATAACCCCTGAGCCCCAAGAATCACCTCAAGGCCGAGATGTCCTTGGGTAGAGGCCAATCCACCATGGCCTCTATCTTCCTATGATCAACTTTGACATCATCTCTTGAAATGAAGTAGCCTAAGTACTCCGACTCCTTCTCCATGAAGGCACACTTGGTGACCTTAATGAAGAAATGATGCACTCCATAATTGTTAGCACCTTCTCCAAGTGTTGCTTATGTTCTTTGATGGTCTTAGAATAGACCAAGATGCCATCGAAGAAGACAACCACAAACTTCTAAAGTAGTGTCTTGAAAATGCTATTCATTGCAGCTTGGAAAGTTGAGGGTGCATTGCACAAGTGGAAAGGCATCACCAAGTATTCATAATGACCTGAGTGAGTCCTAAAGGCTATGTTATGGATGTCTTCCTCATTCATCCGAATTTGATGGTAGCTGGCCCTCAAATCCAACTTGGAAAACACTATGACCCCATGCAGCTCGTCTAACATCTCATCAACTGTGGGAATTGGGAATCTATCTTTGACATTAGCTTCATTCAGGGCCCTATAGTCAGTATAGAACCTCCATGTGCCATCCTTCTTCCTCACCAACAGCACCGGTAAAGAGAAGGGACTGGTGCTAGGGCGGATAAGGCCACTCTTCAACATCTCATCTTCTTGCCATTCAATCTCTCCCTTCTGAAAGTGGACATACCTATATGGTGGCACATTGATTGGCTTTGCTTCATCCACTAGCCAAATGTGATGATCAAACTCCCTAGGAGGTGAGAGTGTGGTGGGCACATCAAGTACCCCTCTGTGGGTTTCTAAAACTGGCTTGACCTTCTTCGGCAGCAGCTCTAATTCATCGTGGGTGCTCTCCTGACTCTTTGGCCATTACTATGGCGAAGCAATGTGCCCCTGCCTTTGCAAAGCTTCTCAAACATTATAGCCTCGCAAGACTTGATCTCCTTACTAGCAATGGCTATCCAAAGCTGCTTCTTGGAGCCAAGCTAAACTCCATTGTCATGTTATGATAATCATGGACGACCTTGCCAAGGTTCTTCAGCCAATCATTCCCCAAAACTATGTCAAGGCCGACCAAGGGCAACACATGCAAATCTGCCATAATTCGAACCCATGAACATTCATCTTAACTTCTAGAATGAGGGCCTCACACCGCAACTTGCCACCACTTGCAATTTTCACTTCAAATGGTGGAATAGGGCTCGACTTAAGACCAACCTTACTAACAATGTTGGAATTAATAAAGTTGTGTGTGGAGCCGCTATCCACTAGCAATGTCACCTCATGCTTGCCCACCCATGCCATCAACCTCATGGACGTGGGTTTAGAAATGCCAGCCATGGCATTCAATGATAGCTCGGCCTTCTCTGGTGTGTCACCAGATTCGGTTTCCTTGATTTCCTCCTATTGGCTAGATGCTTCCGTGCTGCCTTCAAACTCATCATCACTTACCTTATCCTTAAACATGAACAAGGCCGGAGGTGCCTTGCACTTATGACCAGAGCCCCACTTATCTCCACACTTAAAGCACAGACCCTTCTTGATGTGCTCCTACACCTCTTGACTAGACAGCTTCTTGATCTCAGGTTTCAGTTTAGAGGTGATGGCTGATGTGTCCCTTCCCTTCCAAGAGACTTTTATTTGCACAGTATTGAAATACTTTCTCCCCATGTCTTTGATTGGGCACCGCTCACTAGCATGGCTCTTCTCAAGAATTTTAGCCATCTTCTTCACCTTGGGAAGCCTTGTGGGCTGTCTAAGTTTGATTTCCTTGGCAAGCCAAGGTTTCAAACCATCAATGAAGGTGCCAATCAAAGCTTCTTCCGACCAACCCCTAACCATAATCTAGACCTTGCCCTCTTGCCTTAGTTCAGCCAGCTGCCCATGGTGATTGATAACTGGTGATGGCCCGAACTGACTGAGGAGCTCCTTCTCAAAAGTTGTCCACCCCAACCTCATGCGATCCTTATCATACTGGTCCCTTATGGAATGCCACCATTTTCCAGCTATGCCTTCAAGGTAAAAACAAGCTATCGACACCCTCTCATGGCGTGGAATATCATATGTATAAAAATAGTGGTGGACCTTGTCCAACCGTTCATAGGGATCACTGCCACTATACTTTGGAAAGTCAACCTTAGGCCGCTGGGGTCCCCGATCCTGATATCAGTTTCCCATTCGGTCTTCATAGTCTTCTTTCTCGTAATGTGGCCCATGATAGCCACAGCCTGGCTGTCTTCTCCATGCCCTTGGCTGTTCACGCTGGTAGGGCTCCTCAAAGCCTTGCTCGTGCGTAGACTCCTAGTGCTCATGATGAATGCTAGGGGTCCTAGCTCGATAGCCAGCCATTGGGTCCTCTCTCTCAAAAGCTTCATTCGGAATCCACCTCTCATAATATCCTTGGTGGTTCTCTACACAACCACCATGCCCCCAATCTTGCTTTGGGGTTGCATGCATTGACTTGGTCACATTGGTTTCCAGTTCATCAACATATGCATCATCCCCGTGAGGTGGTATCCTAGGGCGATTCTTGGCTAGTCTCCTATCTAGCCACTCCAATGTCATGTTTTTCTCTCTCCTTATAGTCTCCATGGCCCTATGGTTATCCTTATTAGAATTCTCCATGGCCATACATAGTTTGGCTAAGTTGTTGGTGACACCATCAAGAATTGAAGTAATCTTGTTGGTGTGATCCTTTAGAACTTCTAGCCGGGCCCTATTAGAAATGCCAGTGGTCTCCTCTAGAGACTACCTCTCTTGCATGTTTACTCACTCTTGCAACAGTTCTCTAAATGAAAGCACCAATTTGGTGATAGGGTCCTCGGTCAAGCCCCTAGACACCAAGCTACCGCGCCCCTCCTTGTGCCATGATGACCGACATGATTTTTCACCTGCTTGACTGTGATGGCTAGCAAACTGTCCCACAAGGTTGGCTTAGGCTTGCAAACTGTCAGTCTCAAGTGGTGAAAGTGGGTTGATGGTGGAGGTTCGTAGTTCCAACACCTTGGGTCCTTCACCTTCAAGGGTGACCGACCCCAACCTCAACCTATGAGTCCCACCTTGGGTTGGTCACGTTCTTGCGCGGCAACTGCTCCAAGCCTAGCTACTCCATCCTCTACTGCAACCCCTAAACTTCTCAACTCAACAACAACAAAAGAATGCAACAACGTCGAGATCTTCCGTGGATCCCCCAACCAAAATCACAAAAGATGAGTGATGAGTTGCCTACCTCGTCAGAGAAGTGAGAACCTCTCTTGAACCTTCAAGCAACGTGGCTGCTCTCAATGAAAGCACCAATTTGGTGATAGGGTCTTCGGTCAAGCCCCTGGACACCAAGCTGCTACGCCCCTCCTTGTGCCTTGATGACCAACGTGATCTGCCACTTGCTTGACTGTGATGGCTATGAATGGTGTTGGCTGAACTCGTATAAGGGTTCAAAGGATGATGGTGGGTGCAATTCTAGTGGTTGTGCATGCATGTGCAGCAGTTGAGTGGGATAAGGCAGTTAAGTGGTTGAGCTGGCCAAGTAAAGCACACGTGCCCCTTGATGGTGAATCACACGTGGCTATTGGCAATTTTGTGGGTTGGCCGAGTGGGTGGTTAAGCGGTTTATGGCGTGGGTGGTTAATCCCTACAAAGTAGGGAAGCGGTTATGACTGGACAAGTGGCTAAGGCTGGGCATGTGGCTTGGGTGGTGGGCAATAACTGTCAAGCTTGTCCCTAACCTTGCTCCAAATTCGACTATGGAGGGTTGGTGCAAGCCGAATGCCCTTCAATGGAAACTTGTGGCTACCTTATGCTATGCCCCACTCAAGTAGTCAAAATATCATTGGAGTCCCTCACTTCCATAATCCTATTTCTTCTCCTTCTTTGAGATGCATACGAGTGGAAGAATCTTATGTTTCTATCCCCAGCCTTGTACCAGTTTAAATTGGCCCTTTGCCTCCACCTCAAATCCTCCTGTGCTAATAATAAACCTACATCTCTTTTCAACAACTTAATATCATTAACATTATCGACCCCTCCACAATCTTGAAGGCTCTTCAAGTAAGCTGACTTCTTAGCAATGAGCTTTTCCCCATTTGAACAGCTTGAGCTACTCCATCAACCCAAATCTACACTACATTTCCTTAAGGAAACCTGCAAATTTTTTAGATTAGAACCCATCCCTGTACTTTCCCTCCAAGCATCTTCAATCACGATACTGCAAGCTACCTCTTTTGTCCAGCTAGCTTCAAACATGAAAGGCTTTCTTTTCATGACAATCCCCCTTGATCTCGATAGCATAGTCAGTACCAATGGATTGTGGTTAGAGCATCTAGCCACCAAACTATCGACCACTATTTTGGAACATCTCGCCTGCCACATTTTATTCAAAAATATCCTATCAAGCATTTCCTTGGTGAAGCTCATATTTGAGTGCCCGTTGGTCCAAGTAAAAGGATCACCTCTATAACCCATATCAATTAAATGTTTGTTCCACAGCCAGTACAAAACTCCTTATTTGAAGTGCAGGCCTAACTTGACTCCCCACCTTTTCTGATGCCATCATAATTTCATTAACATTCCCAAATAAACACCATGGGACTAGGGCTCACTCTGTTCAACAACTCCCATGAATGGAATCTACGACTTGCCTAAGGCTCCCCATAAAACCCTGTAAGTAGAATCCTCTCAGATTGACCAAATCCAGATACCCACCCACTGATGTGCTTCAATGAATAATTATGTATCTCAAAGCCCAGTTCCTCATTCCACAATATGGCAATACCCCCACTTCTTCCCATAGGTTCAACAGTAAAACAACAATCAAAACCCAATTTCCTCCTAACTTTGTCCATACGTGAGGCTGTTAGTAATGTTTCTATCAAGAAAACTACTTTGGGAGACTAATTCTTTACCATGAGGTAAAGATCATGAACTATTTTAGGGTTCCCAAGCTCTCAGTAGTTCCAACTGAGTAGACTCATGAACCCCAGTGGGGTTGCCTAGTAGCCTCCGCCAATATGACATTAGTTGCCTTACTCTGAGCCCCATCCATTCCCTTCTCTTTCTTCTAAAATTCACTAATTTCTTCCTCATCACATAAAAATGAACCAGCACATTTCTTCTGGCCAGAGAGAAAGAAAGACTTACCTGAACTTCCATAGGCTCTAGCCTTTCTCTTCCATGTCCTCCCCTTTGAAACATCTTCATCTGTCGAACCTAAATTCCCTTCATTCACCATTGCAGTAGTAGCCGTTGGATCCTTTCTATTCTGAGCAACCCTTTGTGAAGCCTTATTACCGGCCACTTTCATAACTACATTAGCGTTTGAAGCCCTTGAGAGTAGTTTTTGTTTAGAAGAGTGACTTAAGTTCATGGACCCAAGCCCATCTCGCACTAGATAAGGCCAGTCCAATGCATCCTTCATCAAATAATCCTCTCACGGAGAAGAGTTTGAAATGACAGCAGTTGTAACTAACTCCCTTTCATTTATTGGAAGTTGCTACACAACCTCCATCTTGTCCGCAGAGCACGTGGCAATGTCAGTTACTACTGGTAACTGATGGCCATCCCCGACGATGGTTATTCCTCCACCACCCTCCACCTCTTTGCTACCCTTGCTCCAACCACCACCCTGGATCCCTGTAGAAAAACCCTACAATGGATTGTCTCTACCCACTGACTCACAACCACCCCTTCTTCCACCAAAATACACTGCTCGGAGCCAACTCCCAAACTAACTTGGACACCTCAGTTTTGCTGTTTCAAAGAAATTACATCCATCCTTACCATGGAACATACATCCACATTGGAAACATATCTTCGGCAACTTCTCCCATTGGATAGGAATCCATAGATTCTTAGAGTTAAACTTAATACGCATTTCCATGTTCTACCATGGGAAACAGGCTTCCAAAGATCCACTTCAATAAGCATTCGCAAAAAAGGATCCCATCCAAGTCCTTCATCTGGGACATCAACCATAACCACCCTTCCAATCGAGTTGCCAATTTGTTCACAATTTTAAATTTCATACAGCCCATAGGGAGTCTATGAAGTTGAATCTAGAATCGTTCAGTAGTAAGTTCCATGGCAAGAGGAGGAGTATTCAGATAAACTAGCTTGAGTACAAACACAGCATTATCAAATAACCATGGTCTTCCAGCCAACACCCTATCCCTATCCCTAGCATTCATGAATATTATAACAAACAAATTCTCCCCCAAAAGACTTAAAAGTTACTGCTTTATCAACCTTCCATACCTTAAGCATTGTAGACCTTAAAACCTCCAACTCCACCCTTCTATTAGCATAAACCTTCCCCAATAAACATCATCTCTAACAAGTTTGAATTTCTTCAATAGACAAGTCCGCAATCTCTATCTCAATACTTTCTTCATCAGTAAGATCAATTTTACTCCAAGAATCCTGTAGATCTTCCATTATCCAAAGCACACCCCCCCTGGTGCCCCGCAAAGGGAAACAACCTTCTTACTCAACTTGAAAGAGAGAAGACTTTCTTCAAAACATGGAGGATAAGTTTGAAAAAATGATCTACATTGAGATGATCATGATATATAATATATATATATATATCCACACTGTGATGGATATCTAGCAAGGAGAGTTGATCACTATTCTATAATTTTGTTATTTAAGGAATTATTATAATGGTATTGGAGCCAAGGTGCATGCAATGATCTCCATGAACATGATGACTTAGCCATTCCGACCTAATCCATATAATTGAGAAACCCTACTAATAGATTTGAGAATATTATAGCTAATCCATTTATATAGTAGCTACATAAAGTAACTAATCTTGGACAAAAGTACTAATCAAGTTCCCATATGATGATGTTCTACAACAAGGTAGCAATGTTCCCATGGGACAATTGGCACGTGCAAAGATGTGTCCATCAGTAGTACATGACATGGTCAGCTGGAGAGACGATATCGTTTGATTGTTGACGTGGTACATATATAGCAATACACAATATTTACAATGAAGGGTCAGTAAAATATACATGTACTTCAAAGTATAGAGTTTGATTCTTTTATCTCAAGCAATTCTTTATATATATATATTTATATATATAATTGTTTCATCAGGTTCATCTGAACAAATTGTTCACTTCCATTTTGGAGTCTGGAATACTTCACAGCTCAACTATTGCACTATTAAGAAAGAGATATCATCCATAGTACTATGTATTTCTAAATTTCAATGTGATTTACGACGAAACCAAAAATTTTTATTACATATTGGTTGCAAAAGTGTTAAATATGTTTTAGAATAGGATGTTGAAAACATTGTAACAAAACATATTTTCGCCAGATGACAAGCTATTTTAAGTGTATTTGACATTGAGTATATTAACATGTCTGATAATTTTATTCCTAATTTTCTTTCTCGCGAATTCCTACAGAAAACATGAGCAAAAAAAAGACAAGGGAAGAAGATTGCTACCCCTCCCCCAATATCTAATTCTAGATTGTTAAACAAGAGCCTCATACTCCGGCCACCCCACTTGATATTGCTAACAGATTTACCACTCTTGGTAATATTCCTATTGTTAAACATGTTTCCTTTTCAACTGCTCTTAGTACGCCCTACTATTGCTCATCTTTCGCTCCTTGTTGGTATCAGAGTCAAACCTCTGGCTACTGGAAGATTAATTATTCTATTCATAATCCTTATTGTGCTGTCACCCAAACCTTTGCTTCATAATTGCTGGATCTTGTTTAATTCAAGTTTCTGTTGGCACCACCCTGTCTATAATTGACTTCCTAAAATTGCGTCTGTAAGACCCGTTTTGCTAAGAGAGAGTGTCTAGGGCAAGAGTGAGTACAAGGTTGGACCAAGGGTATATGTTACGAAATGCAACAGAGATATGAGTGAAAATAGGGTTAGTAAGTGCTAAGTTTTGTTTTAGTTGATGTCATAATAAAGAGGATGTTTAGATCTAATTCATCTATTAGTTTCAGCTTTGGCATACCTCCTAATATTGTTAATGAGGAAAACTTTTCTATTGAAGAAACTGATTCTATTGATTGTAATCATTGGAGTATTCTAAATATTGATGTCAAATCTATTTACAAAACCACTTAGGTTCAGTATGCCTTCAAGACTGAGTTCAATGTTAAAACTGTTGAACAAACCTATGTTATTTCAAAAATTCAAAAAAAAAAAAATGATGCTTGTTTAATAGAAAATTGATTCAAGATTTTCTAGTAAAAGGGTACAAATTTTTTCATATTGGTTCTGTTCAAGTTGCTGTTAAACCTCTAATGAGGAAAAACATCAATAATTCGGTACTTCTTTATTTGCGAGATGCTAGATTTAAGAAATTTGAGACTAGTATCTTCATGGAAAGAGAAACAAATACATGGGATGATCATGATGTAATGAGTACGATACGGAATAGACTACATTATAAAATGGGTTTATCTAGTGTCCTTGATGACGTGGATAAGAAAAACATTAGCAGCATTAGCAGGGAGCCACGATTAGTTTGGTCTAGGTAGTAGAATCTTTTGACAAGTAGAGATATTCACTTGTTGATAATACATGGAGTGAATGATATCTATAAGTTTAAGAAGTTGAGTAATGATGAAGCATTGGTGCTCTTAGTTAGTTTGTCAGCTTTCAAAACACCTAATCATCCTTAAGAAAGTTTTGTTGATATTGAGAGAGTTTGATGAGAACCACCATACTTGTAAAGTGGTGAGTATTTTCCATTTATATTGAATTACAAATTGTATGAAATAATTACATATCAATTGGAGGACAAATAAATGAAAAGTATATATAAAAAAATCTCCTACAATTAGGGGTCAATTATGTCACATATGGCATACAAGCCTTAGATTAAGGCAAAGTATCCTCAGCAATATGTCCAAATGTTTTGTGAAATATATGCTCAAAGCTTTCCATTAACTCTCAGAATTTTAGGTTCCTCCTTATTTGGTAGAAGAAAAGAAACATCTTAGATAACATTTTAATGCATATAATAGAAAGTTTAATTTGCTAACTGCCCATATTTTAAAGTGTAAAAGGTTTATCTTGGCTTATCGACAAATTTTATATATTAGGAGAAATGGAAATAAACTTATAAAAACATGGTGAAATCTTTAAAAAAACAAAGAAAAACAAAAAATAAACAAAAACAAAAACAAAACAAAAAAACCCACAAAATAACGGTTACGTCGAAACAAAGTTAATTAGATGTTTATCAAACAAGAAATTACACTTATGCCTATTCATGTATAGTTCATTTTCTAAAATTTAATATCTATGAAAAATAACAATTTTATTTTCAACCACAATTTCTAAATAATATATCAACAAATAAAGTTATCAATTTGATCATTTTGTATAAGACGTGCATGCTAGGTGGTGGAAACCCCCCAAACCAAGACCAAGTTGAATTAAGCAGTACTCAAAGACCAAAGTCTCCTGATGATCTCAAACTTTCTTTGGTTTTTCTTTTCTTCTTCTTTTTTTTTTTTTTTTTTTTTTTTTGACTTATCTTATACTAAAATGACTACATTGAGAAAAAAGGCTTCCGGAATATATATAGAAAAATAACAATTTTATTTTCAACCACAATTTCCAAACAATATATAATCAACAAAGTTATCAATTTGATCATGCTGCATATGACGTGCATGCTAGGTGGTGGAAACCCCCCAAACCAAGACCAAGTTGAGGTAAGCAGTACTCAAAGACCAAAGTCTCCTGATCTCAAACTATCTTTGTTTTCTTTACTTTTTGACTTATCTTATACTAAAATTGACTATATTGAGAAAAAAGACTTCCGGAATATATATTGTAACAGCCCGTTAGAAATTTAATGATAGAATTTCTATAGATTTTAGAAACCTCATGAAAACCCCATAAGTTTTCACGAATCGATCAATCGCACAGGTTTTAATCTGTCAACATAATCAGTGTTATCACTCACTATGGTGTCAGAAATGCGATTTGAATTATTTGAGATAGTTACAAGTGTCAGAATATGTTATAGTCTACACCACTAGACTTAGTTGAATATTTAGGATTTTATAGCGCAAAAACCTATTTTCACAATTTCGGACGAAACGACTGTTCGAAACTGTGAATTTATTTATATGGGCACTTCAGGGTTGAGTTTTGGTAAACGATTTTTACTGTAGGTTAATATGAATATTTAGGATTTTTTAGTACTAAGTTTATTACGCTTTTTTTGGGAGTGAATAGCAACCTCGATAAGCGTACTAAGTGCAGTGTTTTCAAAATCACAGTGTAGAATGTCCAAATTAAGTTAGAGAAGTTTTATTTGGACACTTGGCAAGATCTTAGTCACACATAGTGAATAGTATTAGACACTTGGCACAAAGAGGAACCATTAGATAGATTTGGGAAGGAAATCAAGGTGTGAGATCATGCCACCTTAGCAAAACCCTTTTCATCTAATCAACCTTTTGAGCCAAATCAAAGAGGGTTTCAACCCTAGTGAAACCCTAAATGGTTGGAATCCAATTGAAACCCCAAACTCTAAATTGAAATCGAAACCCCAAACGGTTTCCCCAAACCCTAAATTGGCCTTCAAACCCTTTTCGATCTAATTTCTATCACTGTGTTTAATCACTTGATTAAATCACTTCCACATGCTATTAATTTCTCAAATTCTTGTTATGACATCATTATCCAACCTTTTAAAGTTTGGAAATTTTTTTGGGCCAAGAAAAATTGAATTTGGGCTTGATAGCATCTCAAACCCTAATCAAACCCCATTTAAACCCAAAATTGAAGCCCACTTGGTTGGGGCCCACCAAGGCCCACGAATTTGGCCACCTTGGCAAGGCTTTTTGGAAAAGTTTCCTCCCCCACGTGGCAGACCATTCACTGCCCTTGGCTGCACCCAATAGTGCCGTGATGAGATGGAGAAACCCATCCCATCAACCTCCACACCTCATAGCTTCTGTAGGCAGTCCTTTGCCCCCCACTATTCTTCACTTTATGTCACATAACCACCTCCAATCAAGGGTCATTAAGGTCCATATCTTCCTCCTATAGAAGGCTTGAGTCGTGCAAGACACACTTACTTCACTTTCATCATTTCTTCAGCCCGTTTTTAGAGAGAAACCCAAAAGAGCTCTCTCGGGCAGATTTCTGTGTCTTTTTACGTGGAGATTTTTCACCCTTTGTAAATATTTTCACACGATGACTCCTTCATACAAGTTGTTCCTATTTGAGTCAAGTTTCCGTAAATATATTATTCGTATCATTCCATGGTCATTTGGTTGGTAAAAAGTATTTTTAACCATAGAAAGGTCATTCTGAGCGTGAATCTGGAGAGTATGTTATGTTTTGGAGTTTTTGACCAAGCTAATGGACATATCTTGGTCCGAAAATTTTATGGAGTGTTCTTAGCATGTGTTTAAGAGTTTTCATTGAAGTTTTGTTGCATGAATAAAACTTTTGATGATATATTTTCTTAGATCTAGAAACTTGAAAACTGGAAGTGGCAAAACAGTTTTTATTTGGAGAAAGTTTGAATATTTCGAGGTTTGATCTTACTCTAAAGGCTTTGATATTTTTATATGATGATCCTAAATCTCTTATTTTCATGTTATGATGTTATTTGGAAGATATTTAGTATTATTTTCAAAGATATAATTTTTCTATGTAGGAGGATTCCGGTTAGGCCTAAGATTTGATGTGTTTGGGTTAGATCTATGTTTTATTGATTTTTAGCCATGTGATTTCAAGTTTGATGGTTGGATCCTATTTAAGACACATTCTTAAACCATGTGATGCTTTATTTCGAAGATCTCACATTGTTAAGCCATTGATCAAGAGATTTATCAAAACTAGTTGAGGAAAAAGTTTCTGTTTTTGGACTAAGTGTAAAACAAAAAACTCCAAGTGTTATTTTGTGATTTTGGTGACTTTAGTTGGATGATTTAAAGCATGGTTGATCTTAGGATGATGTTGTGAATATTTTAGAAGTAAGATTTGATTTTTTTGGAATTCTTGGAGATGTTTTGATCTAGGGTCAAAGCTTGTGATTCAAGGATTTGGATCTTTTTACAAAAAGTTTGGTGTTGATTATTAGTTTTTTCTAAATGGATATTTTAAGTATGATTTTAAACTTAGGATTGGAAGATGTTTGTTGCAAAATTTTGGTTTAAGCATGAGTTTTGAAGTTGGAAGGAATTGCAATAAAAATCAAGAGAAATAACCTATGAATGTTTCGGCCATAGTGTGTTTTCCATAGTTGTGATTTATTTTAAATCTTTCTGAGTTAATATTTGAGTTTAGGACAAAATATACATGAGGAATGTAAATTTTAGAAATTGTTGGAGTTAGGATGTGAAATCCTTAAGTTAGGGGTAAAATGGTCATTTTCCCACATGTAGAGGGTAAAATGGTAATTTTACTCTAAGTTAGCTTGTTTTCATGTTTCTAATTGTTAGTAATTAAATGTCTAACTTTTAGAATACCTTCTTACAGTTCTTCGTGTTTCGCGCTTTATTCTCATAGAACGCGACGATCGAGGTAAGTTAGCTTCTAACTTACTATCAGTTTACTGTGTATGTATGACAGGTAAGGGAACTACAATTTATGTATGTATGTTATCATATATGCCATATCATGCCATGTCATTACATATTTATTTGTTACGCATGATTTATTCTTTTGTGAATATTTATCTGTTACACAATCTTTTCTATCATGCAATGTTGTATGTTATAAGTATGTCAAGTTAAGTATGCCATATGTTACATGTATGTCATATCATATGATATTCACTGTTGCAAGTATGTCACGTCAATTATGCATCTGTTACATGTTCGGTCATGTTACGAAGTGTTTTCATTTCAAGTAAGTCATGTCTTTCAAGTTACGTTTAAATCAGTTATGTCTAGCGTACTCCTGATGTAATCATTCTGATTGCTAGGGTATCTGTTTTTAAGATACTCTTGATGGAATCATTCTGATTATTAGAGTAATATGAGGTACTCCTGGTGTAATCATTCTGATTGCTAGGGTACGTGTTTTTAAGATACTCTTGATGGAATCATTCTGATTGTCAGAGTAATATGAGGTACTCCTAGTGTAATCATTCTGATTGCTAGGGTACGTGTTTTTAAAATACTCATGATGGAATATCTAATGGAATCTGTTGGGCGGAATCATTCTGATTGTTCACTATTCCTGACGAAACGACTGGCGGAATCATTTTTTATTGTCAGAATTCAAGTCCAAGTTTATGTTAAGTAAAGAAGCAAAATTTCAAGTTTATGTTAAGTCAAGTTTCAGAAAGTTCATGTTATGTTATGTTATACTCAAGTACATATTATGTTCATGTTCACGTTAAGTTTCAAATTCATGTTCACATCATGTTATGTTCACGTTTATGACATGTTTAAGCTCACGTTCATTGTATGTTATATTCATGTTCACATTATGTCTCAAGTCCACGTTTATGTCATGTTATGCTCACGTACATGTTATGTTCATGTTCACGTTAAGTTTCAAGTTCATATTCACATCATGTTATGTTCACGTTTATGACATGTTTAAGCTCACATTCATGTTATGTTATGTTATGTTATGTTATGCTCACGTACATGTTATGTTTATGTTCACGTTAAGTTTCAAGTTCATGTTCACATCATGTTATGTTCACGTTTATGACATGTTTAAGCTCACGTTCATGTTATGTTATGTTCATGTTTACATTATGTCTCAAGTCCACGTTTATGTCATGTTATGCTCAGGTTTATGTTATGTTCAAATTCATATTTATGTTATGCATGTTCACGTTCATGCTATATTTCAAGTCTATGTTATGTTTTAAGTTTCACGTTCATGTTATGTTATAGTCCATGTTATGTTTTAAACTCAAGTTCATGTCATGTTCAGTCAAGTTCAATTCACATTTAAATTCAGGTTATGTAATGCTATATGTCAAGTTATGCTATGTTTACTTACGACTTTAATCATGCTTTTACTGCCATGCATGCATCTTTAACCTGTGTGGGAGTTTCTTGTTAACTTACTGAGATTTGTAATCAAATCTCACCGTGGTACTCCCAACTACCTTTCCCCCCGAATGGTAGACGATATGTCAGGATCAGAGCTGGGAGCGGACTTTGGTAGACTGAAGGAGGTTGACTAGACGCCGCAGACACGACGCGAAGCTTACAGCTTCCATAGTTAGTTTTTGGATAGTATTCTGGCCTCGTTAGTCGAGTTACACAAGTTACTCAACAAACTTCCTCAATAGTGTATTTTGATAATGTAAATATGGAGTCTGGTCTCTCATGTTTTTGAGGTTATAGTTTTCTAAAACTCGTATTGAAATCGTGGATGTTTATTTTGTTAAGTATGCTTGGATTACAATTTAAATATTTGGGATATATAAGTTTGGTGCATAGTATTGCTCAAGAAAAAAAAATTATCCACTACAAATATTGCATAATGTTAGATACATGTTAGGAACACTGCATCTTATATGTCATGAACGAGGGCAGGTAACCATGTGTTGCATGTCCCGATGTTTCAGATGTTCGTTCAATCCCAAGAAGAATTTGAGGGTGTCATATATATATATATATATATATATATATATAACATAAAGTAAATGAATAATGATAATATTATTATCCTATTACTACGTATCTATTAATTTTTTTATATTTAATTTTTTAAAATTTTTTATTTTATTTAATGATTAAGAAAGTAAGTATTAGTAAAATTATATATATTTTTTTAATTTTTTTAATGATTAAAAATGTTAAAAAAATACTTAAAAGAAAATAATAAAAAAATTAAAATAAACTTAATAATATACGGACAATAACATGATAGTAACGTATCATTTACTCAAGGAAAATGATAGATCCCCCGCTGGGAGCCACCGCTCTCAGTTTTTTTTTTTTTTCTTAATGGTTAAGAAAAAATTATTTAGTATTATTTTAATTTTTTTATATTTTTTTAAATATTTAAAATATTAAAAAAATGATATGAAAAAAAAAAAAAAAAAAAGAAATTGACCTAACGGAAGCTCCCAGCGGTGGCCATATCATTACTCTTTACTCAAAGTAAATTCCCAGGCATAAAAATATATCGACGCCTACGAGGTAGTCACATGTACTTTTTACGCAACATGTTGCGTAAAAACCGACCGAATGATTACAAGTTTAGAATTCACGCCATCCATGATTTAAACAAGAAAATAATCAGCACGCCATTGTGAGAAGTCAAAAAGTAAAATTAACATTAAAAACCAAAACTTAGAAACTTGTATTAAAATTTAAAAACATTATAAGAATTTAAATAAATTGTAAAAGGTTTATCGTGGTTGAGTGAAAAAATATTAATTATAATGGAAAGTGGAAATAAATTAGGAAAAAAAAAACCCACAAAATAATTTGTAGCTAGGTTCATATATCTGAAATAAATAATTTTCTTAGTATAAAAAAGAGTCATATATTTACCAAAAAAATAATAAATTGTTGCGTCAACTGAGACCAATGCCTTTTGTAGAAGCATAAGATAAGATGAAATGAAAACATCTCTTCCCAGTAACCAAGTGGGGCATAAACCTATGATAAAAGTATCATTTTTCAACCACATTAATCAAATGCATGGAAGACATTATCTGTACTGGCACTTAATCAGAATCGTGGCTCAGATTCTCTTTCAAATTTTCTAGGGTCTCTTTTTCTTCTTAATTCTTTGAAATTAAGATCATGGTACAAAAAGATCCAGTTCATAAATATATATATATATATATATATATATATATATATATCAAACTTCAAATTGGTTGAAATGTTACCCGCTTGCTGTATCAAAACTAGTCACGTAAACATGTGCCTCGTTAAAATACAAGGTAGTTTGCATTTTAAGAAAAACTAAAATGCCTAATCAACATGCCATGTTAAAAAAACCTAAAAAAACACTCAATTAACATAAAATAAAATAAAGTAATTGAAATAAAAAAAATAAAGCTAAAGTTAAAAAGAAAGCCTAAAATAAACATGGAAAGAAATAGAAAACATAAAAATAACTTGTAAGCTATTTACCAAACAACTTTCTTAACATAAACACGATCGGATATTTACCGAATATAAATTTTATGCCTATTTCCCAATACATTTTGCAGAAACCTAAATTTTATAAGGTGAAGAATAAAATCTTTTAATGACGTTTAATTGCCAAACAATAGATCAACTCGAAGTTTGGAGTCTTTGGACTTAGTCAATGTGATCATGCCGAGGAAGACGTGATTGGCCGGCAGTGGAAAACCAGCCAAGACCATAAATGTTCATCAGTTGTCCTAGTCAACTGGCCCGATTCCCACTAATGGTGATGTTTGTTAATAAATTATTGATAGTTTGGAAAGCAAGCGAGCGTCTTAGATAAATCTCTAGCCTATAAGTGCTAGCTCTTCTCGTAATTCTCCAAGTGATCTCGAAATTACTAGCGAGCATTTCCTTAAACAAGTTTTTTTATTTTATTTTTTAACAAGTGTCAAATGTTTCCCCTAAGCAATCAGAGAGCCTCATCATCATTACCACCGTCTTCTTCCGCTTCACTAAGACCTCGATGGATACATGATGTTTTTCTCAATTTCCATGGCGAAGACACTCGCAAGAGTTTTACGGACCATTTATACACTGCTTTGAAAAAGAAAGGCATCATCCCCTTTAAAGATGACGAGAAACTTGAACGAAGAAAGTATATTTCTCAATAGCTCTTGAAAGCAATACGTGAATCCATGTACGCCATCCCCATTATCTCGAAAAACTATGCTTCCTCAAGATTGTGCTTGGCTGAACTTGCCCATATTGTCGAATGCATGAGAGAGACGAGTTTGACAATTTTGCCTGTTTTCTACCATGTTGATCCCTCTGAGGTACGAAACCAAACTGAGGCTTTTGCAGAAGCTTTTGCTAGGCATGAGGAAGACCCTAATATTGATACGAAAAAGATGCAAACGTGGCGAGTTGCTTTGAAAGAAGTAGGCAACATATCCGGATGGCATTTTCATCTTAGGTAACATTTTTTTCTTTTACTCTTATAGCAAGAGCATGGATAAGCTGATAATTATAATGTTTTCTCAAATTTGTACCCACAAAATTGGATTCTTATCAAATTTAATTGGATCCATATAAATACACATGTTAGACTCATGTCGAGTTAGCGAGTTATGATAAAAATTATAAATTCTATATTTAAAATCTAATCATTTAATTTAATAAACTAAACATTTGATCCTTATCTATTACTTTTATGTGTTTGATTAAACAAACTCATAAATTGATGTGCTTGATTATTAAATAAATTCACAAATTGTAAAATTATTTTTATTATACGTCAGATTATAAAGAAATTTTATATTATATTCATGATTATTTGCAATGTAAATTTTAGTTAGGGACCTACCTAGACTTGCCCTACCCCTACCTAAATCGTTTGATCTGTTGGCCACCATGCGAGCAACTTACTCACCCAACAAGCGGGCGAGTATTCCCCCTCCTAGTAATAACGCATACACTAGCTTTATACTATAAATTAAAAGAAAAACTAGACATACATTTAAGCCAATGATGCTCCCTCTTTTTCTTCTATCTATACAGCTTCTTTCTTCTCCTTCTTATCTCCATCACCTTCTCTCTCACACGCGGGACTCTCATGTGCAAAGAAAACTCTCTTTGGATTCTTTGTTTTTTATATTTGTTGAATATTTGATGATCTATTTAATGTTTCTGAATTAAGATCTGTTTGGTTGCTTTTGGTTGTGGATAACCTCGATTTTAGGGAAACGATGAGGGAGATCTGCCTGCCCATTCAACTGGTGCTTGCCCCCTAATATAATCGTTTCATGCACTTGCCCCCTAATATTAATCGTTTCATCTTCAACCATTGGCCATTTAGCTATTGCCATCACCCAATCTTCCCTCTTGGTTGGATTTTTTTAAAATATGTCTATTTGTGAGACTGTTAATTATTGTATCATCACTCATGGTTCCTCCTCTCTAGGGATTGACTAACTTCTTAATTTGCATCCATATTTATTCCTCTAAAAGTCAGCATTATGTGGCTTCCCTTCTTCCTCAAAGCTACAACTTCCTTCCTCTAGCTTTACTTTATGCATCGGTTACTTTTGCTTCCTAAGCCGATTCCCTTGCACTTTACTATCAATTATATGAAACTAAATCATGCCTTGTCCCTTTGGATTTGGCATCAACAACAACTCCTAGATCATCAACGTACCAAGAAACCTTGATTCCTTATCAAAACCTACAATTGATCTCCTGCGGATTCTAATTTAGAAACAACACCCAAACTCTCCCAAATTAACTAGCAAGGCACCCTAGTTTTCACCAAAAAACAATGGAAATGTAAGGGTCAAAAGTTAAACATTATTATGGTGTTGTATTGTATATATGAGAACGGTACCCTAATTTTATTGATAACCCTAATTTATTTATGGCAGAGTAATACCTTATACAAAGGCTATCACTATCTCATAAAAATTAATTATCTTATCATTTTTCCTAGGTTTGAATCAACAATTGTCCAAGAAATTATTAAAAGGATACTTCAAGGATTGAGTCGTAACTTTTCAACTCTTTCCAAGGACCTTGTTGGAATAGAATCTCGTGTGGAGGAAATGATAAACATACTTGGTATTGGATTGGATGATGTTCGCTTTATAGGAATTCATGGTATGGGTGGAGTGGGCAAGACAACTTTGGCAGAAGTCATTTATGATAGAATATCTTACCAATTTGATGCTAGCGGCTTTATTGCTTGTATTAGAGAAGAAACTAGAAATCGTGGTTTATTTTCTTTACAAAAACAACTTCTTTCTAAGGTCTTCATGGAAAGGGAAATAAATATATGGGACGATCGTGAGGGAATGAATATGATACGGAATAGACTATGTAATAAAAAAGTTTTTTTAGTCCTTGATGATGTGGATAGAGAACAACACCTAACAACATTAGCAGGGAGCCATGATTGGTTTGGTCCAGGGAGTAGAATCATTTTAACAAGCAGCCATAGCCATTTGTTGAAAAGACATGGAGTGAAAGATATTTATAAGGTTAATGAGTTGAATAATGATGAACCATTGCAGCTCTTTTGTTTGGCAGCTTTCAAGAAAACCCATCCTGAAGAAAATTATGTGGATTTATCCAAAGGCTTTGTGAAATATGCTCAAGGCCTTCCTTTAGCTCTAAAGGTTTTAGGGTCCTCCTTGTTTGGTAGAGGAACAAATGCATGGAAAGGTACCTGGGATCAACTGAAAGCAAATACTAAGTTTTTCGCAGTGCCAGAGTTTTGCTCAAATGCTTTCTCTATGCAAGAAATGTTTTTGATCAATGATGACTCTATAGGGGCCTTCTATATGGGTTATGATGATAGAGTCTACTACATTAGAAGCTTGAATGAAGAAAGTAATTTGCAAACAAAAGGCTATGACATTGTGAGTCACTTTCTCTCCATAAGATGTTTTGTGGAAGTGGTTATTTAATATATATACTCCAATTAACATATTTCTGTTTTCTATTTTTACTTCTCATGATGCAGGAAAATAATTGTTTTAATCTAAAGGTAATGTGTGGCTCTTCCTTGGGAGCTGAAATTCCAGGGTGGTTCAACATTAGAAGTTGTGGTTCTCATGTAACACTTCAAATCCATCCAAACGTAGATAATAACAGTAAGTGGGAGGGATATCTTCATTTTACTATTTATGAAGTTAATGAGCTTGAGAATTCAGATCCTAGAATTTTCGAGGGCAATCATCCTGATCACCAGTTTGTTGAGTTTGTTTATAATTTTGAGACTAATGAAGGTCTCCTAAAAGAACCCTTAGTCCTTCGTGCCCCCAAAGATCATGTTGGGCCATCTGGGTTTGGGGTGTATGTACCAGCCAAGTGGTTTTTGGAGCAGTCAAATAATTTGGATGGATGGAGCTACATTGGAGCTTCGGTTAAAACATGTAGCTCGAACGTAAAGGTGAAAGAGTGCGGGGCACGCCTTGATCTATGTCAACGTCCTCATTCTGAATTTTATAATACCTTTTTTCCTTATAGTTTAAAATTAGAAATTAGGCATTATCTTTGTTGTTGTTTGGAAACGGGTAGTCATGTTGTTGAACCTATTCGTTTCCAATTAGTTTAAATGGATGCAATTGTATTGAGGCTTCAAATGCTATCGATTGGACAAGCTTGAGAATGCGGAAGTGTTAGATCCGCAGTGTTATATACCAGCACAATTACGAGCTAGGTAGAGTCATTCAACAAGTATATATGGCATTGCATGGCCATATTGTTTGATATTTTGGGGCTCTTCACTTACTCTTCATTCAGGCTGTACAAAAGAGATCAGCTAAGCAGTACTGTTCCTTTACATCATTTCCACAAATTTCTAATATTACAATATCGACCGCCCTCCTAAATATATATGTGTGTGTACTGTTTGTGTGTAAAAAAGTATATAATATATTTCTGATATTAAGTACGTACGTACAGAAGTAAAGTTTTAAACTTTTATAAAAATCTACCATATATGATCATGCATTAATTGCAATTCATCATTAGGGTTTCTTCTTTACTCAATCCCCTCTGATCGATCTCAATCTTTAATTTGTTGTCACCTTTCTTAATATAATTCCCATCATGGTCGACCGTCATGCATTTTAATCCCATATTATAAGCTAGAAACTTGCAATTCAAAAAGCTTTATGAGCTCTCTTGGACAATAAACGTAAAACTATACGTACCCAACTACTTTTACAGGAACATTCACACAAAGTTTTAGGCGCCTACTGGTTTATATGAGATTTCAGAACATCCTATAAAATTATAAAATCATTTAGGACGAGTCTTTGATTAGGATCATGTGGTGTAAAAATGCTTTTTATGCTCTCCAATCACATACCACCACATCGTGATTCCACTAACTTTACAATAACCTAATCAAACTGAATTAAATATTTTAAAAAGAAAAATTATAATACCCTAAAATATGAGCCCTAAACTTTATAAACTCTAGTTTTGAAATTTAAGAGGCTTTTTAGTCACTACTCCGACCACCACTGGGAGAGATCGCCAAAATCCCGCTGCCTTTCAAGAATATTGAAAGAATGTATCAACTTTTTCCACCTTTAATATTTAGAAACTTAGCAATTACCTTGTTGGATACAACAAAACTACTATTTGTGGCCAACTATTTTTTGTTAAAATGAGTCTATTTTCTTCATAAATAATTATTATTATCATAAATAATTAGTTATAAATGCTCATTTTTCTTATTGTTATTGATAGTATTCATACACCAACGGATAAATTATTAAAACACTTCTCAAAAGAAGCATCACCAACGGCTCCAACTCCATCAACACCAGAAGATCAACTTGAGCACTCAAATGGAAGCAACGGCTAGCACTTATCTTGTAAAACCGATTGTGTATCTTTTAGTCATAGCAGTTTCAATGTATAATGATTATTTTCCCTCCAACGGTAATATGCATCTTGTATAATTGTAAACCATGATATATATATAATTCTAGTCCCTCAAGACTCTCACGGGTCATTGAGAATATATTCATCAAACAAGTTGTCTTCACTTTCTTTATGGCGTCAAAGCCCGTGTGAGAGAAAGAGGGTCTTTCTCCCATGGCCACCATTTCACTGATTGTCGGTAACTTTGTTACACTCTGCCTAAACACCACCTTGTAGAACATGTTCTCAATGCTACATCTGCCCCTCTCGAGTTTGACACCTCCATTGGCACTGATGCATCTGCTTCTGCTAAACCTTCTTTAGTCGCACCATCCCTACTAAAATCTTAAGATAATATTCAAAGATTAATATTAATTATATAGCACATGATACACGGGTTCATATTCGTCCAAGCGTCATACGGTATTTAGCTAATCAGGAATACATTGCAGGAAATGCACACGACACTCGATATATGGAACTGAACGTAATGGACCCAAACTTAACTTGCTTCGAGATAGTCAATCTCCAAAAAGTTAGAAGATAGAGAGAGAAGAATTAAGAGGGAAAAGAAGATTCAGTAGGAAATGAATTCGTTGTTGGATTCTCCCTCCAACCTTTTATTTATAGATTATGTTATTGACTATAACGACTAAACACAATACATTGCAAAACGGTAGCATTCCATGTATTACATGATAATTAAGCTAAGGTAAAACGACAGTGTTCTACTAACTTCCCTTCTCAACACCACACGACACCGTTTCTTTCTTCCTTTAATAACAACTAACACTAATGGCTACTGTTGCACACAGAACACAACCAGCACTCCAACCACCTCCAGCTAATTCATCTGCTAGCCATCCACTCCAGCACCTTCTTGATCCCTAACATACCCTCCCCCTTTAGAGCACCTTGCCCACAAGGTGAGGAAACTGTTGGCGAAGCTTCCAGTAAGATTCCCAAGTAGAGTCATCCACTCTAGCACTTTCCCATTGCACTAACACCTTAACCACAGCTCTGTTATTACGTTTGACACTTATGCGCTGCAATATCTTCTCAGGCTGAGGAAGTAATTCCCCTTGGAGATCAGTTGGTGGTAAAGTAGATAAGGGAGTAACATCATCCCCAAGCTTTTTCTTTAAGTAGGAGACATGGAACACAGGATGCACAAGAGAATCTGAGGCAAATTCAATCCATAAGCTACCTTGCCTATTCTTTGGGAAATTTGGAATGGTCCAAAAAACCAAGGTGAGAGTTTTAAGTTCCTTCTTGCTGCCACAGATTGCTATCTATAAGGTTGCAACTTGAGATAGACCCAATCCCCCACCAAAAACTCCCTTTCAGTTCGATGTCTATCAAAATGGAACTTCATTTTGTCCTAAGCAATAGTCAGATTACTCTTTAATGTAGCCATGATCTGTTCTCGTTTCTTCAAAAGATGATCTACTGATGGGTTACTGGTAAGACCAGGATTGTAGGATTGAAGTCGAGTAGGAGGGACTCCATAAACTGTTTCAAATGGAGTTAACCTTGTGGAGGAGTGAAAGGTTGAGTTACTCAGCTAAAGACAACCAATCAATCCATAGTTTGGGCTTATCACCAGTGAAGGGTCTCAAGAAATGTTCTACACATTTCTTCACAGCTTCTGTCTGGCCATCACTTTGAGGATGATAGGCAGAAGAATAAGACAAATTGACTCCTTGCAATCGAAACAGCTCCTTCCAAAAGGAGCTCATGAAAGTGGAACCCCTATCTGAAACAATGGTCTTTGGCATCCCATGCAACTTAAAGACATTGTTTAGAAAGAGTGAAGCTACTATAACAGCAAAGAAAGGATATTTCAAAGGCATAAAATGAGCAGATTTCGACAATCGATCCACTACCACCATAATGACTGAATAGCCCTTTGAAAGTGGCAAGCCCTTAACAAAGTCCATTGAAAGATCAATCCATATTTGTTCAGGTATAGGCAAGGGTTGTAAGAACACTACTAGAAATACATTCTGCACTTTATTCTTTTGACACAAATCACATTCTCGAATAAAATTCTTCACATCAACTTTCGTTCCAGGCCAATAAAAATCCACACAAGCTCTGTGTAAACATTTATGAAAACTAGAATGTCCAGCAGCTAGACTGGCATGAAGATAATTCAAAATTTTCAGCTTCAATTGTAGAGAATTAGGCACATAAACTGAAAGAAGGTTTTGAAGCTGCATCAAACTGTAAAGCAGAAATCAACTGTTGTACCATCTGATCTTCTGCATAAGCCATCTTTAGTTCAGCAAGCCAAGATGGAGCAGGGAAGGATAAGGCAGCAAACTCACCAAGCTCCTCTTCTTGTCCCATTCTGGACAATGCATCTGCCACCTTGTTTTCCACCCCACTCTTATATTCAATGGTGAACTCATAGCCAAGCAGCTTAGAAAGCCATTTTTGCTGAGCAATTGTACCAATTTTCTGTTCCAACAAATATTTGAGACTGTGGTGATCAGTTCTGACCACAAATACACTTCCCAACAAATATGGCCTCCACTTTTTTATGGCTAATACTAAGGCTAGCAGCTCTTTCTCATAAGTGGATAGAGTCAAATTCTTGCCTTTTAATGCTTGGTTGAGAAAAGCCAAAAGTTTCTGGTCTTGCATTAAGACAGCACCAACTCCTATGCCACATGCATCACATTCTATCACAAACACTTTAGAAAAGTCTGGGAGAGAAAGAACAGGAGGGTTAGTCACTGCATGTTTCAACTCATTAAAAGACTGAGTAGCACTATCAATCCAAGTGAAGGCATTCTTTTTAATAAGGCAGTTAAAGGAGCAACAATTTGGCCATACCCCTTCATAAATTTTTTGTAATAACCTGTAAATCCCAAGAATCCTCTTAAGGCCTTAAGAGTTTTGGGAATTGGCCAAGTAATCATAGAATCCAGCTTCTTAGGATCTGCCCTTACTCCATCCTTAGAGATTAAGTGGCCCAAATACTCTATTTCTTGGCAAGCTAACTTGCACTTCTACTGTTTAGCATATAACTAATGTTGTTGAAGGGTCTGTAGCACAGTTGTTAAGTGCAATAGGTGAAAGGACATATACTTGCTATAAATAAGTATGTCATAAAAAAATACAATCACAAACTATATAAGAAAAGACCTGAAAACTTCATTCATACGGGATTGGAATGTTAAAGGGGCATTTGTGAGTCCAAATGGCATAACAAGGAACTCATAATGCCCCTCATGAGTTCTAAATGCAATTTTATGCACATCCTCACTCTTCATCTGAATTTGATAATATCCAGCTCTTAAATCCAGCTTGGAAAAGATAGTGGAACCAGAAAGTTTATCCAAAAGTTCATCAACAACAGGAATGGGGTATTTATCTTTGACTGTAGCTTCATTCAAAGTCCTATAGTCAATGCACATTCTCCATGTGCCATCTGAATTCCTGACTAACAAAACAGGAGAGGAGAATGGTGACTGACTTGGCCTAATGACCCCTGAGCTCAACAACTCTTTGATAATTTTTTCAATTTCTGTCTTTTGAAAGTTAGAATGGACCCAAACTTGACTTGCTTCAAGATAGTCAATCTCCAGAAAGTTAGAAGATAGAGAGAGAAGAATTAAGAGGGAGAAGAAGATTCAGTAGGAAATGAATTCGTTGTTGGATTTTCCCTCCAACCTTTTATTTATATATTCTATTATTGACTACAACGACTAAACACAATACATTGCAAAACGGTACTGTTCCATGTATTACATGACAATTAAGCTAAGGTAAAACGATAGTGTTCTACTAACTTCCTTTCTCAACACCATACGACACTGTTTCTTTCTTCCTCTAATAACAACTAACACCAACAGCTACTGCTGCACACAGAACACAACCAGCACTCCAACCACCTCCAGCTAATTCATCTGCTAGCCATCCACTCCAGCACCTTCTTGATCCCTAACACTGCAGTAATATAATGGAGCAAATCAGGAGTTAATCTTCCTGCAATTCTTTCTAATCTCTCCCCTTGAACCTGTCAATGGAGTAATATTTCCCATCTTAATCATGGACTGGGCAAACTGCTCGAAGAACAGCTCGTTGTTTTCTGAATATATCTTCACCAATTCCATGGATGCTTCGTTCTTTGTGAGAAGAACTTGATCAGAGCTTAAAAGGCCTTTAGAAGACAACAAGTTCTTGAAATAGCTGTTGTCGAATTTTGTTGGGCTGACAAAGTCCAAGAAAAACAGGTTTTGATCACCACCTGATCTCGGGCATCTGGTTCTCAATTGGGCAGCATATGATTGATCAAATGTGCTGTCGGGTAGCCCATTGCCTGACTGGTTGTAGAGTCTCTGCCTAAAGCTGGTGCACCGGGCATTTCCTATCGTGTGGCTCCCTGCATAATAATTATTCAAACTTCAATAATCTTATTGCCATACTGAATTAAACCAGGTAAATTTAGATGGTGACTTTGTTTTGAAGTTAAACCAGATTAATCACGTGTGTTCTGGGTAATTTAGATTCCTCCACACCCATTCCATCAATCATTTATCCTTAAATTAAGGACCCAGGATTATGGTTTGGCACAATGGTAGGTTCAAGCTAGCTCTGTAGAATTACCGGATAGAGCAACAAGATCAACGACATTAAGTCCTTGTCGCTTGAACTTGGTGAGGATAGTCTGGAATGTGTTGTTTGGGGCAGGGATGTTGTTGTTTGAGCCACTCAAGCTTGCACCTCTGGAGTCCCTTCTTCCTAATGGAACCTCCCAGCTGGGTCCACCAGCCTGCATATTCAAAAGATGGTCAAGTTCTGATTATATATCTATACATATAGACACACACATATGTTGGCTAGCCAAAAGTTGTTTATAGGTAAAAGAATATTTTGCTCCATCAACATATTATAAAGTTTTTACATTTTGTACCTCAAGCTAACAAAATTCACACGGTACTACAAGTTCAAACTATAAAAAATTGACATTAATGTCAATAAAATAGGTCACGTGACACAATCTTAACTATCAAATATCAATGGACTGAGCAAAAAAGCCATTTTCTTTTATATAGTTTAGGGATGAAAAGTATATTTTCGCTTATTTCCGTCATGCAGCAAAATTATGACAAGGCTGTAAAAAAGTCACTTTACTAGAACAGTGGAGTCTCTAGCAGCTAGAGCCACAATATCAGCACAAGATACTGTAAGTGGACACTCTTTCTCCAAAGCAGATTTGATCTCGTCCAGAACTTCAAACCCTCGAGCAGAGTTCCTGTTTGGGTTCGATCTCTTCTCACTGACTATGCTTCCTCTGCTATCCAACAATAGGGATGCGTCGCAGCCCTGCAAAATGTGAAGAGTTTTGGATGTAAATTGGCGTGCATGCATGGATTATGCATTGTAGTCTTTATAACCTGTTGAAATGAGATGAGTTTTGGGAAGTCGGAAGACCTGGACAAAACAGTCGTGGAATTGGAGCCTAAGCAATGAAGCCGCCATGCGAGCTTCTTTGGCCACAGCCTGGGCCACTATGGACTTCACAATCTGTTGAGCATTTGGGCACGAGTGATCATAAAACTGTGGGTAGAGGTAACCCCCATGGGTCTTGTGGGAGAAGGAGCAAAGGGGAGCAAAGGCAAAAAGAGAAAGAACTAAGAAAAAGCTCGTAAACTGAGACATTATTATTATTGTCTCTCTCTCTCTCTCTATTTGTCCCAATACTTTCAAGATCAAGACCCCTCTATGTATATAACACTCCTAGAGAAATTTTCAGGACCTGCTTTGATGAAAGCTGATGAATGGCATTAGGGAGGATTTATAGGGGAAACTTTTTGTAGACATTTGATAAAGTCCTAAGTAAGAGAGAGAGAGAGAGAGAGAGATTGGAACGGAATAAAAAAGTTGGAGTTGGTATGTATCTAGCTTTACATTAATGTCAAAGAAAAAGGAACAAAAAATTAAGGTAACAAGAGACTTGGAGTGGGTGTATACGCGTAGCTTTTCCAAGCTTAGGCTTGCTTGTTCGTCATGATATCCAAGAAACTCCTAGCTTTATCCTTAAAGTGAATGCATTCTATAAGTTCCCTTATTTTAACACAGAAAATAGCAATCCATTGCGTCTTAGATCGTTCACATAAAAACCGGTGGAATGAAAGGTCTAAATCAATGAGTGCTTTGCTTCTTAATTAGCATTGTATTAATTTTACGATACTCATTGATTAAAATCACTAAAAACATGTTGTGATCTTATCATGAACTTTAATTCGTGTTTGTTATATATGAGATTAATCTAGAAGTTTATAAGTTGGCCGGTCAACCTGCAGTACTGCAGGTATAATCTATTCCGGCCTGGTTGTTTTTGGGTCAGGAGATGAAAGACATTATCATGAAATAGAGAATTCAGGATGATGCCAAAAGTGGATGTTGACTCACCTGCTCTGTTGACAACACGAATGAACTCAAAAATTATTGGTGCCACCCAAGTGCGACTACGTAGGAAAGTGAACCCGAAGCCAACTAATTAAAAAATAAAGCCTTTACAGCAAGCTGAATCTTTCATGTTCTTGGCACCTTAAACTACTTCTGTTTACCATGTTTTTTTTTTCAGTCGACCATGGCCGTTTCCTAGGAACATCTTGTAACAACTGTGGGCTATATGTTCGTCTATACCTTCCGTATCACCCTTATTCATAGATTTCTTGGGGATATCAATGCCTTGGCAGCCTTCTAGTAACATATATATTGATCCAACAACATTTAACTTACGTCTTGTTTTTGACTTGTTTTGATGTTGAGATGAGATAATCTGAAATATTTGATTAGTAGTAAAATGTTTATGAATAATAATAAAATCTTTTGAGTTAAATTGTTTTATACATTTCTAGAAAATGGAAGAGAAAAATTTGAATAAAAATATTATAAAATTAAACTATTGTTAAAATATAATTTTTTAATTTTGTTTTTATTTTAAGATTCAAAAAAGTTGAATTGTCTTTTGTATTTTATTTAAAAGTTTAGAAAAATTATAATGATTAAGTGAAAAGATTAAAAATATGAAATTAAAAAGTACATATTGAGTGATGTTTGAATCATATTGAAATGAAATAAAATGAGACAAAACATCTCAACATTTAAACTGACCTTAATTAGATAATTTAAGTTCTCATTCCGCCCTTTCATACGTACTTATGATCTTGAACGGGAACTCAATACCCAAGCACCTTATCTTTAGAGGCGTCAACCTCCATTTACAATGTTAGTTGTCGATCAGCACGTAGCGAGATTGTATTAATTCTTCAAAATGTTTGGGATAATGACACAAGTTTTTCAATATGGCTTCTATGGCTTTCCTTTCTTTCTAGTCCATTTGCGTTTGAGTCAGTATATAGCATTATTCTATATTAATACCATAACAAGAACACTTTTTTTTTCTCTATTTTTCTGGGTTATAAATTGCAAATTTAGTACTTAAGCTTTCATGTTTAGTAATTTAAGATCTAAATTTTCAATTTTTGTAACACTAATATACCTGAATTTCAAAAAAATAATCGCAATTATAAATGAAAAATTTTATTTGCAGTTCCCACTTAGAGACTGTATGTGTAGGCCCTTTATTAAAAGAGAAAAAATATCATTTTAAAGTGGATATTTTAATAATTTTAAAATTTTTAAAAATAAACTTATCTATATCTGCATTGCAATCCTCAAACTGAGACTGTAAGTAGTATTGCTCCAATTAAATATCTCTATCAATCTCTCTTTAAAAAGAATAATGGAAGGATTGCCACGTGAGGTAGGCTTTAATTGGTTGATGTGGATATTAATGCCACGCGTCATCCAATAAAAAATCAACATTTGGTATCTCATTAGTTTTTTAATAGTAGATTAATGGAGATATCTAATTATGAATTTTTTTAATTTATCCATCAATTTTACAAAAGTTAAAGGAATTGTTAAAATACGAAAATGGAGAGAACTTAAATTTTATTTAATAAAGATGTATGGTCAAAGAAGTGCAATAACTTACCCCGGCCCCATTTTCTCTGGAAGATGGAGTTGCTTAATTCCCCAATGCAGCTTACGATCGAGATGTTGCGTGCATGGGTGATCTCGATTCTCGATCTTTTTACATATTTGGTTTGTGGGGCTGTTTAAATTTTTGTCTTCTTCTGCTGCCCTGCATTATGCATGCATGTTGACATTTCATACAACCTGACAATCTTATTTCGTAACTATAAGTGTTTGCCTGCCTTGTAGTTTTGGACATATATAGAAAAAGGTAATGCTTTAGTCTGAAAACAAAGATAACGGGAATGTTAGGTCCTATCCACCTACTAATATAATAAAATTAAATAAAATAAATATATTATAGGTGGGGTTGGAGAACCAATTCTTATAGACACTTCATTGATCTTTTATTTTTTTTATTTTTTAAGCATTTGATTCTTTGGTCTCAAGAGATATTATATATATATATATATATATATATTCGTATAACATATTGGAACGAAGAAAAGAGTTATTTCTAATCCACGATGGTGGTTCAGGTTTCGATACGGTATTCTTGACATTCGTTCATAAAATAATAATAAATAAACAAATAGAAATAAATAAATAGAGATATAAAAATTTACATGGTTTGGCAAAAAAGCTTACATCTACAGTTTTTTTGGAGGTAAAATTTACTATAATTGATGATTTTATAATTTTTTATGACCTCACATATCGCTCAATACAATAGAAGAATTTAGTCTAAACGTAGAGAAGTCATCCCGAGCCTATGCAGAGTATGTCAAAAAGTCTCCAGATTTGTGGGAATCTTTGCCTTATATAGCGGTTTATTTCTTTGGAGTGATTGAATCCAACTTATTTTATGAAACCTGAAATACCATTTCTTTTAAAATTTGTCTTCAATTATGATTTGGTGTAAGTTAGATCTTTCCACTCTTCAACCAAAATCTGACACATCAATTTTTTTATCAGTAAATGCAAAAAGGTCCCACTGACAAACAGTAGAAAATATAGTTTATAACTTTAAAACTTATAAGTTCCACCCTTGTATTATTATTTTAAGTTTTGATTTCTTGTTTTTTTAATTTCAAGTTTTGATTTAGAGGTTATTTGGATAATGAGATCAGATGAGATAGTTTTATATAAAAGTTAAAAGTTGAATAAAATGTTATTAGACTATTATTTTTTAAAATTATTATTATTTTGATATTTAAAAAAGTTAAATTGTTCAATATATTTTGTTTGAGAATTTAAAAAAATTGTAATGATGAGATGAGATGAGATGAATTGAGAGTGTTTCTTAATCAAAACGGTCTCTAGTCTCTAGCATGCACTAAGGCTCGATCGGTTTGGATTGAAATGTACTCTCAACCCATCTCATATCATTTCATTATTATAACTTTGAAAAATTCTCACCTAAAATACAATAAACAATTCAAACTTTTTCAAATCTCAAAATAATAATCTTATTAAAAATTAATATATTATTCAATATCACATCTTATCTTAACTCATTTTATTCCATCTTAACTCATTATCTAAACTTACGTAACCTAAGTTGGTCCATGGCCTTAGACGTGGAAATATGAGTAACAACTTTGGACAAAATCAAAATATCTTATACTTAATTAACGCACTTTTAGCCGGCTGAAGTAAAACCTTTCTTTCTAAGCTTCTCGTTAAAAAGCTAGCTCGCGTATCCTTTTTAGGAAAGCAAGACTTTATCAAGGGAATGACACACCACAACTTATTTTATAATCTTTTTATAATTATGTTTTAAAATTTGAATCACTACAACAAAAATAGGTTTTAGTGACAGATGAAACTGTCACAAGAAATGGGAAAAACGTCACGAAATACATTTGGTGACGGTTTCTGACCGTCACCACCACTGTCACGTAATGTGCGTCACGGATTACATTTGGTGACAGTTTACTGTACAAGCGTCACTAAAAATATTTTTAGTGACGGTTGGAGGTCTTCCGTTTGATGACACGTTCGAACGTGGGATTTTTTGTGACAGTTGAAATCTGTCACAAAATGTAACGTTCGAACGTCCAACAGAACGTTCGAACGTTAACCCGACCGATTGACATTCGAATGAAAAAAGTTGACGTTCGTTTGTTATAGTTCGAACGTATCATATTTACGTTGGAACGTCAAACAAAACGTTTGAACGTAAATTATTTAAACATTCGAACGTTGCGTTCGTTTTGAGAGTGAATAAGTTCGAACATTAGATTTTACATTCGAACGTTATTTCTTAATTTTGTGTAATTACGTTTGAATGTTAGTTCTAATGTGAACCAACATTCGAACGTTTGTTATATACATTCGAACGTATAGATCAAAAATACTATTTTCATAAAATTAAAAAATATACAAATTGCATCATCATATTACACCATCAAATTAACAACTAACAATGTTTTATGTAGTTACAAAATTAGATATTAAAAGTTCTACATAATGAGAAAATTGAATTGATTTCATTTCTTCTTCTTTCCTCGCCCACCGTGATTTTACTGTAGTGACATAACATGCCCTATCTGGACTCTCATCTCCATCTGCACTTTTTCTTAGACTTCACTACATATTCTTTCCTCCTGGTCTCTCTGTTGCTCCTGCAAACGCATCTCTAAATCGGAATGTTGTTCCAAGAGAAACTCTAACTCTTGCTGTCTTGACCTCATATACTCATTTGATAAAAAAAAATGCTGCAACATAAGTAACATTTTTTTAAAAAATACAAATAAAAATTAAATTAATGACATGTTGCGTACTTTAATAAATAATTCCTAACATATTCAATAAAAGTTCACAAATTTATTCAAAATGATATCATATATTTTCACAATATATAAACATATTCACAATTAAATTCACAATATTTCACATATTCCCAATAATTTTAATAAATACTGTAATACATAAATTCACAATATATAAACATATTCCCCATAGACTAAACTAATTCAAAAATTACATATACATATGCACAATAATAACTAATTCACAAATACCAAAACATAGTTACAAAAAAATAACCACAACATATGCTTCAAATACACATACACAATTGTAAAACATATTCATTTTAATCTATAAATATACACCAATACTTATATTTTCATTTTAAGAATAAGCATACACACAACATAATTTTTCATTTTAATTCATCATATTACATAATCCATATAACAAAGATTTGCTTCTAATTCATCAACATAAACAATTCAATTCCTTCTAATTCATCAATAATATCCAATTCACAACATATTTACAATATATATAATCAAAATTCACTACTCAACTCATAATATTATACCCATATCTAATCCTTCAAAATCCACAATCAACTCACATTATACACATCAAAATATTCATCATTATCCATAACAAAATCACAACAAAATATATAAACATATTAATAAAGTTTAGAAATATACCTATCCCTCACAATATCCTCTTACAAATCACAAGTTTTGAACAAGTCACAACAATCAATCCTTCAAAAAAATCACAACATTAGCTAGTTAAAGACATATATATAAAAAATACAAAATAAATATCATAAAATTGCAAAACATTTAAAGGAAAAAAGAGTTTTTTCTTACCAAAATCAATGGAGAGAGC
>QGSO01000839.1:68548-107887 GCA_011037825.1 Carya cathayensis
AATCAAAATTCACTACTCAACTCATAATATTATACCCATATCTAATCCTTCAAAATCCACAATCAACTCACATTATACACATCAAAATATTCATCATTATCCATAACAAAATCACAACAAAATATATAAACATATTAATAAAGTTTAGAAATATACCTATCACTCACAATATCCTCTTACAAATCACAAGTTTTGAACAAGTCACAACAATCAATCCTTCAAAAAAATCACAACATTAGCTAGTTAAAGACATATATATAAAAAATACAAAATAAATATCATAAAATTGCAAAACATTTAAAGGAAAAAAGAGTTTTTTCTTACCAAAATCAATGGAGAGAGCTATAATATTAACCATCTCTCACTCTACTCTCTCTCTAACCCTCTCTCACTCTAACACATACACTCTCTCTCTAACCCACAACCCTCTCTCACCCTCACTCTCTCTTTCACGCACGGGAGAAGCAGAAGAAATGATTCTGCTTCCTCCCGTGCGTTTGTTCATTAAAAACACTCTTATTTGATATGACGTTCGAACGTTTAAAAAGTAACGTTCAAATGTTAAATTTTAACATTCGAACATAATTTAAAAATGAGTGGGAAATTTCCCGCATTTTTTCACGTTCGAATGTATATGCATATACGTTCGAAAATATATAATATTTATATATTATATGTAATGACTATATATATACTATATAATGGGTATATATATATACTATATATATTATATAATATATACTAGACTATATATAGTATAGTATATAGTACTAGACTATATATATAATATATATTATATAGTGTATTATATATTATATATATAGTATATAGTATACCATAGTTAGCTTATCCAATTTTAATATTAAATCATTGTGCTTCAAATTTCAATTTTTTTAAATTTGTAATAATTGTTCACAAATGATGTATTATTTTATTTAAAAACTACATAAAATCTAAATTATAGTCATATTTACCAAATACTCTATCCAACGTTCGAACTTCACCCACCAACGTTCGAACGTTACTGATTAACGTTCGAATGTTGGAGCCAAAAAATATTACGTTCGCACGTAAAAATCTTTAACGTTCGAACGTCCATGTAACGTTCGAACATAAATTTGTCTACATTCGAACGTCAGACGAATTCTCATCTAGATTTAGTGACGGTTTGTATAAACCGTCACAAAAACTGATTTTTTGTGACAGTTTGGGGACNCTAGACTATATATAGTATAGTATATAGTACTAGACTATATATATAATATATATTATATACTTAACTAGTATATAATATAGTGTATTATATATTATATATATAGTATATAGTATACCACAGTTAGCTTATCCAATTTTAATATTAAATCATTGTGCTTCAAATTTCAATCTTTTTAAATTTGTAATAATTGTTCACAAATTATGCATTATTTTATTTAAAAACTACATAAAATCTAAATTATAGTCATATTTACCAAATACTCTATCCAACGTTCGAACTTCACCCACCAACGTTCGAACGTTACTGATTAACATTCGAATGTTACTGATTAACGTTCGAATGTTAAAAAATTAACGTTTGAACGTGAAAGAAATGTACTCTATTATGATAAATAATATATAATATACTATATATAATCATATATATATATAGTATATTAACTCTATATAATATTAACTATATACTATAATATATACTATATATATTATATAATATACACTAGACTATATATAGTATAGTATATAGTACTAGACTATATATAATATATATTATATACTTAACTAGTATATAATATAGTGTATTATATATTATATATTATATATATAGTATATAGTATACCACAGTTAGCTTATCCAATTTTAATATTAAATCATTGTACTTCAAATTTCAATCTTTTTAAATTTGTAATAATTGTTCACAAATGATGCATTATTTTATTTAAAAACTACATAAAATCTAAATTATAGTCATATTTATCAAATACTCTATCTAACGTTCGAACTTCACCCACCAACGTTCGAACGTTACTGATTAACGTTCGAATGTTACTGATTAACGTTCGAATATTGGCGCCAAAAAATATTATGTTCGCACGTAAAAATCTTTAACATTCGAATGTCCATGTAACGTTCGAACATAAATTTTTCTACATTCGAATGTCAGACGAATTCTCATCTAGATTTAGTGACGGTTTGTATAAACCGTCACAAAAACTGATTTTTTGTGACAGTTTGGGGACTGTCACCAATTCTAAAGCGTCACTAAATCCCAATTTTGTTGTAGTGAATATGATTTATGTAAAGTGATATTATTTTTATAAGTTATTTTATAATACTACCTCTCATTTAAAATATAATTATACAAATTATTGTAAAAACGTTGTAGTCTATACTTTTTCTTTTAATTAAATTAAATAGTTAATACGACTTAGGGCCTGTTATAATTAATACTATGTTAATTTCAAGGGTGGTAATTAATGAATAACGATATGCTACACTTGGTTTCTTTGGAGCATGTAATTAAGAGAGCTAATTCCCATGCCTAAACAAAAATATATAATGGATGTTTGCTGCCGACAAAGATAAGATAGGGCTCTCGATGTTGGTTTTGGCTTGATTTCTTGCTAAAAATGTATTTTTTGGAGCTTGGCTTGACTGTTGCTTGACCCTGGCTTGACACTGGCTCGACTGTGGCTCGACCCTGGCTCAAGCTAAAGTTAGCTCGACCCTCCGCTCGACAGTTCGCTCGAGCGAACTCATCTAGAGAGTTCCGCTCGACAGTCCGCTCGAGCGAACTCTTCCAGAGAGTTTCGCTCGACTCCGCTCGACTGTCCACTCGAGCGAATTCTTTCCGAGAGGTCCACTCGACTTCCATTCGACTGTCCGCTCGAGCGAATAATACAACCCTAACGTGCGCTCGACACTTCGCTCGACGTCCGCTCGAGCGAATGTTCTGAATCAGCGCCTCAGCTATAAATACATCATTTTCTCTTCATTTTGAAGAGCCCTTCAGCAGCCAAGTTTGAGAGAGTTTTGAGAATCCTTTTGTATACAATCCTAAGAGTCCATTGGGTGTATTGGTGCTTTAGGATTAAGGATTTTTTGTATTCAATACTCTTGTACTCCATCTTTGTTCATAGTGAAATTTGTTGAAACCGACCCCGACAGTGGACGTAGGCTCACATTGAGCTGAACCACTTACATCTTGGTGTTTTTTGTGTGCTTGCTATTTTTTTTGTTGCTTCCGCTATTATTTACTTCAACTTAGCCCTTGTTTGTTCGGTTCATTCCCAACAAACTGGTATCAGAGCGTTAAGCTCTTTGCAAAATCTTGAGGAATGGCTATGGCAAAGTTTGAAGTGGAGAAATTCGACGGTCAAAACAGCTTTAGCTTATGGCGCATCAAGATGAAGGCTTTGTTGCGACAACAAGGCTTGTCGAAAGTTTTGGAAGGGAAGGTATCCGAGGATTCTCTTGCACCGTCAAGAGAAGAAGATGAGAAGGCACATAGTGTCATTTTGTTGTCACTATCAGATGGAGTTTTGAGGGAGGTTGCTGATGAGGAGACCGCTTCCGGTCTTTGGTCCAAGCTTGAGAGCTTGTATATGAAGAAGTCGCTCACCAACCGTTTGTATTTGAAGCAGCGACTATACACTCTCAAGATGAGGGAAGGTACTCCTATTTCCGATCATCTAGATGAATTTAATAAAACTATTATGGATCTAAGGAATATTGATATTAAGCTTGATGATGAGGATCAAGCATTAATTTTGTTGTGTTCGTTGCCGATATCATTTGAAAGTTTTGTGAACTCAATGTTGTATGGTAGAGATACCATCTCCTTGGTAGATGTAAAATCTGCTTTGAATTCTAAGGAGTTGAGAACAAAATTGGGCGTACAAGGCACGAACAATCAAGCCAATGGTTTGTTTGTGAAATGTTCCTCTGGTGGTAGATCTAATGGAAGAGGTTCGGATTATGGTGGGAGTAATTCTAGTAGTAGCTCTAAATTAACAAGAAAAATGTTAAATGTCACTACTGTCATAGGTTTGTTCATTACAAGAATGAGTGTCCCAGATTGAAGGAGGAAAGTAAAAGTTCCTCCAATGTTGTTAGCGTTGAACAGTCTAACAACTCTGATATTGTCCTAGCAGTCAGCGGCTCTAGTGGTCACTTTGGTAACAAGTGGGTCATGGATTCAGCTTGTACATTCCATATGTGTTCCAGGATAGATTGGTTCACTACCTATGAATCAATCAACGGTGATTCCGTTTTGGTTGGAAATGATATGGCTTGTGATATTGTTGGGATTGGTTCAGTTGAGATTAAGATGTATGATAGAACCGTTAGAACTTTGTCTAACGTTCGGCATATTCCATCTTTGAAGAAAAATCTTATATCTTTGGGCACTCTTGACTCATTTGGTTACCAGTATTCAGCTGGAGGTGGAGTCATTCGAGTCTACAAGGGCTTTTTGGTGGTAATGACAGGGAAGAAGACAAATGGTCTTTATTTTCTTCAGGACAGTATAGTGATTGGTGGAGCATCTTCAGAGGTTCCAGACTCAGGTATTATTCATTTATGGCGCATGTGATTGTGCCATATTGGTGAATGAGTATGGTCATGTATGAGTAGGCAATTTTTGCTTTGTGTTTGTACTCATATTTGTTGATGACCATTTGAGGAAGAGTCTGGATTTGTTTATCTGTTTTGTGATGTGTTTGATGTGTTCAAGCATTTGTGAAGGCTAGTGATCTACAGACAAGAAGGTAAAGCGTTGTTCATACCATACAGTTAGGTCCACTCCACAGAAATGGAGTAGTTGAATGGAATGAGACAGACTCTTGTGTGAGAGCCCGTAGTATGCTTTTGGATTTGCCATGCTTGTCTACAAATTTGGGTGAAGCGGTCAACACAGCTTGCTATTGGGTGAACCTTCTCTTCTTTACAATTTGTTTTTCAGTTGTTGTTTCCACAGGAAAGGAGAGCATGGTTATAGCAAGAAGGTGGAGTTGCTGGGAGAGCTTCACAACAGAGTGCAGGTGGTACTCTAGATCATGCTATTGAAATTAAGTATGATTTTGATTTTGGCATTGGCGTACAGTGAGAGCAAGTCTACAGTTTCATCTGGTAGATAGAGGAGACAGTTTAGTCACCTTTGGGATATGCTCATGCAGACTTTGAGGTGTTCTTACTTTGGCAGAGAATATTTGTTGTTAGCCTCCGTGTGTATTCAGAAGCCGTTGTTCAAGTAAGCAGTCTGTTCAGTGGTGCGTTGCCTTTTGTGTGAAGAGGTTGATTCTTCATTAGGACCAAGCTTGTGATTTGGTCAAATTGTCTATGGTGTTGAAGACTTTTGGGTGGAAATTGAGTTCTTCAAGGATAGACGTTGTGTTCGGGTTTGGTGATTCCCCTTTGGTGATTTGTTGGTGGGAATCGATTCTTTGGTTAAAGGTTTTTTGTTAAGGCTTGACGGAATTCAAGCCAAGGTGGATTTTTGTTGAGTTTTGGCTTGATTTCCTGCTGAAAATGTATGTTTTGGAGCTTGGCTTGACTGTTGCTTGACCCTGGCTTGACGCTGGCTCGACTGTGGCTCGACCCTGGCTCAAGCTAAGGTTGGCTCGACCCTCCGCTCGACAGTCCGCTCGAGCGAACTCATCCAGAGAGTTTCGCTCGACCTCCGCTCGACAGTCCGCTCGAGCAAACTCTTCCAGAGAGTTTCGCTCGACTCCGCTCGACTGTCCGCTCGAGTGAATTCTTCCCGAGAGGTCCGCTCGACTTCCGCTCGACTGTCCGCTCGAGCGAATAATGCAACCCTAACGTGCGCTCGACACTTCGCTCGACGTCCGCTCGAGCGAATGTTCTGAATCAGCGCCTCAGCTATAAATACATCATTTTCTCTTCATTTTGAAGAGCCCTTCAGCAGCCAAGTTTGAGAGAGTTTTGAGAATCCTTTTGTATACAATCCTAAGAGTCCATTGGGTGTATTGGGGCTTTAGGATTAAGGATTTTTTGTGTTCAATACTCTTGTACTCCATCTTTGTTCATAGTGAAATTTGTTGAAACCGACCCCGACAGTGGACATAGGCTCACATTGAGCTGAACCACTTACATCTTGGTGTTCTTTGTGTACTTGCTGTTTTTTTTGTTGCTTCCGCTATTATTTACTTCAACTTAGCCCTTGTTTGTTCGGTCCATTCCCAACACTCGATCTAATGGGGAGCATGTGCTCTTCATGTGCCGGTCTATATATTTATCTGGTGGTCATGTAATTGGATATTAGATCGATGAATATATGAAGTATAGACATGAGGGACGTACCTACGTGTGATGATTTGGGGAAAAGATTGGGAGTTTTTATTTTTATTTTTTAAGAAAAAAAAAAGAGAAGAATTAAAATAAAGAGATTGATAAATATTAACATTGTTGGGACGTCTAGTGTGGAACAAGTAGAGGAGGCTAAGAAAAAGGTGCCGGCATGTTGAATTTGGGTGCATGGTTTATTATGGGTTTTGGCGAGTGGTGACTCCATACTCCATTTATGAAGCGCATGGTGCATGGTGGTTGAAATCCACTAGGTACTGGTATATCTATCCTCAAAAACTTGAATTGAAAAAAAAAATCGAGAAAAAAAAAATACATGATCTAGAAGAGATGGAAGAGGAGAGAATGGATCAGGGTATGACTTGGGACTAGAGAGCTAGGTTTTTTGGCAAGAGAAGAAATAGGCAGTATCCTACAAGAACTTTAGTCATCTACTGGTAAACTGTTACCAGTTTGTGTTTAATTGTTGAACGTTGTTGAACCAAACTCAATTCATTTCAAATCAATCATTAATGAGACTTATTACTTTTTCAACTTCTTATAAAAAAAAATTAAATTCATCTCAACTTAAAAAATTAAACGCATTTCAATGAAACCTACAAAATACTATTATTCATAACTCAACTCATCTCAATATCTAAACGTAGCTTAAACTAGTAGTTGTCAGTGACAAGAATCGATTACTCTAAGTTTATCAAATCCCATCCCTTCATTTGAAAATTAAAGGCCATGATATTGTCATCTCATCGTTAAACTATATCTCCCCTTCAATAATTGTTAATTAAAAAGAAAACATTTTAAAATAAAATGAATATTTATTGGGAAAAAAAATAAAGAGCCACCCTGCATGGGTGGCTGACCACCACCTATAGAACGGTGCCACCCAGGGGGTGGCTTAAGCCGACCAGCTTGCCACTGGGTGGATCTCACCACCACCCAGGGAATGGTTGGAGTTCACCCACTCTGCCACAACTGCTGCAGTGGGGTGTCGGACCACCAAAAATGTTGTAGTACTCAACCATCATGTTTTCAAGGAGCTAGACAAATAGTTGAAAGATGAGTTGGCAATATCAAAGCCTTTCACAAATGAAATGTAAGGAGTTGCTATTGAAAGAAACAAGAGAGTTTATTTTAAATACAAGTAAAGTCTATAAAGTGATAGCACTAATCTAACTAAGTGATTACACTTATGACTAGTAGAACACAGCTTACTACTATCAGAGCACTTATCACAATGTGTTGGTTGAGATGAACACAACATAGAGTCCTTATCCTTGGCAACTACTCGTTAAGCTCTCCAAGTTTTCCAATAACATGAGTGATCTTAATCTGATGGGTATTCTCTACATCGGCATATAATTGATCGGTAACATGAGTGATAGTCACTTTTGCACCTTTAGTGGTAGAGTTTTCATTTTTGCTCTCACATTGCGTATCAAAGGTGGTGGCAGCTCATAGTCCTTGGATTACTCCCAATCGATTTGACATTTACTATGTCTTAGGATTCGAAATCGAACGAGTTTACCTTAGTATTAACTACTTACATATTCATTGAAGTACTCTTACATATTCATTGAAGTACTCTCTAGTGGGATTGATATTTAAGATACATACAACTTTTTTTTATAATCTTTTATACAATCACGATTTAAAACAAGGATACTTGTGTAAGGTAATATTACTTTTACAAATTATATTACAAAAATGCCCCTCATTTAAAACATAATTGTGTATAAAGTTGTAAAAATTAGGCTTATATGTCTATTATACTTAATAGAGCACATGTGACTTCTCATCTATGCCCTTCACGTCCAATTCCCAATGAGTAGGGTGCTGCTATGCTCCCTCCTTCCGTTTTACTCGATGAAGAAAAAGGTCTAGTGATAATTACCAGGGTAACAAGCATTCAAGTCTTTGTGAACAAGTCTAACTTGCAGTAAAGTGGCCTGCACTCAAAGTAACGAGCATTAAACTTTCATTCCTTCAATGTCTTTGTGAATAACTTGAACTTAAAAAGTCTTTAATGATTAATCGATCAAACTTCGTAGAAACAAAAATTTACAATTAAATTACACTTTCAAGTGATGGAATGATTTTTTTTATCAATTATACTATGTACAGTCACTTTTATATATTTTTTATGCACTCCATTAATGTGGTGGAACTCAGCATTTATTTTATACTAAAAAAATAACGTAGCTAATTACATTAACAGAGTGTAGAAAGAAGATACAAAAGTGATTGTACATAGAATTTTTTTTTATTAGCATTAGGTGTCTAGTCGAGAACACTTGAGGGTGTATAGGTCCTCAAAAAGAAGTTTTCCGGATATACACATCGAGTAATTTAAAAGATCTAGTGATAATTACCACGGTAACGAGCATTCAAGTCTTTGCGAACAACTCTAACCAGCAGTAAAGTGGCCTGCACTCAAAGTAACGAGCATTAAACTTTCATTCCTTCAATGTCTTTGTGAATAACTTGAACTTAAAATGTCTTTAATGATTAATCGATCAAACTTTGTAGAAACAAAAATTTACAATTAAATTAACACTTTCAAGTGATGGTATGATTTTTTTTTATTAATTCTACTATATACAGTCACTTTTGTATATTTTTTACGCACTCTACTGATGTGGTGAAACTCAATATTTATTTTATATTAAAAAAATTTCACAGCCAATCATATTAGCAGAGTGTAGAAGGAAGATACAAAAGTAACTGCATATAGAATTGTTTTTTTTATTGGCATTAAGTGTCTAGTCAAGAACACTTGAGAGTGTACAAATCCTTGAAAATAAGTTTTCTACAAGTACACATCGAGTAATTTAAGAGAATAACTATTCAATTTGATGACTTCTAGAGATTTTTTGTACCTAAGTAAAATTCAAACCTTAAACTTTAGAAGGGGATTACTACTAAGACCAAAACCTTTATCACTTTGAGTCAATCTTAAGGTTTAATGGTGGTATGATTTTTGCTTGTTTTGGCAGAGTCTCGGCTCCACAAGACGTGCAAAGAATATCCAAATCTTTTTGGCAAGTTTTACATTTGGTTTTTATTTATTTATTTTATTTAAGGACACGTGTTAAGATATTCATTAACTATCGACTTACAAGGACTTCGGCTTGTTACAAGGTAAAATCCATTTTCGTGGTTTGAAAAATGGGTCACACTTTTAATAGGCCCATTAATTATGATGTTCATTTCTAGCAAGTAGCAAGACCAGACCTAAAATTGGCACCATTCAGGAATCCAACAAGAACCAATTTGAAATCTAGCCAGAGTGGCTAATAAACCTGTGTACCACAAGGACTTTCGGTTGCTGGAAGATGAAGAGTCATTTTCCAGGTTTGAAAATATGTTCCATGCTTTAACAGATTTCTAAAAGCATTAATCATGTTTGTATTATCTAGCAAGACCTTGTATTATCTAGCAAGACCGAGACAGTGCCATCAAGATCTCAAGCAAGCAGAAAACTATCACAAATCCAACTAGTTATGTTGAGAAATAAATTATACATTATTTGTGAATAAAGTCTTGAGTATATTTATAAGGTTTGAGTAAATCTCTTTTTTTAAATCGGTTTTATGAGATGAGTTAGGCCCATGAATTTTTTCATAGTATCAAAATCTGCCACAGAATTAATAGAGACCTATATTACTTATCCCGTGACAATGAATAGAAAAAATACTGACTTACATGTGAGGAAGAATGTTGAGGAATAAATCTCACATTACCTGTAGACAAGGTCTTGGGTATGTTTATAAGATTTGAATAAATCTCTTTTTTTTTAATCGGTTTTATAAAATGAATTAGACCCATTAATTTTTTCAAGTTACCTATATAATAATAGCCTAATAGGATTGGAAATAATATATACGGAAAATATGCTTGCAAAGGTTTGCGGACCGTGTTGTGCATACACACAAACAATACATTTACTCTAGAAGTGTTATATGTACAAATATGCCTTATAAAAATAAATTTATAAATTGATTTGGCTCGACAAGAGGATCAAAATCTAAATCAGCACACAATTCATCAGGTCACCATTTAAAAAACACCATATGAGGCCCATTTTTTGTGTGTATGTACAAACAGCATGCTTTAACATAGGTGTGATTAGTTACTCAAAATCAGCCTGCACTTTGGATATGTTACTGTAAATTAGAATCTAAAATAAAGTATGTTACGAAATCTACCATCTGTATAGAATTATTGAGCACATAGTAATTAATTGAAACTCAGAACAACAACTGAGGCAGCCCCAAGTGCCTGTAATACGACAGCTGAAACAAAACGGAATTTGTGTATGAGAAAAAAGAAGTGACGCAATATTTTTTCACCAAGGTTCTACTAGATAAGCATATTTCATTTGACACCTAGCAAAAGACTAGCCTAAAATAAAAGATTGGAAAACCCAAAACCAAATTGCAACTTAGCAGTGCCAATTATAAAATCTCTCTCTATCCCCTAATAATGCCTTGTGAAATGTAAATTAATTTCTATAATAATTCATTTCGAGGGTGAGAACTTAAGAGAGAGAGAGAGAGAGAGAGAGAGAGAGAGAGAGAGAGAGAGAAATAAAACTTTCGTTTACATTCTGATAATTTTCAGCAACACTGCTCAGTACATGTAGCTGGCATAACTGCATTGTTCCTATCACAGGCCGAGGCCGAACAACGAAGGAAATAACAATCTGCAAATAAAGCTTACGCTATGGGCCTAAGCCCATTAACTAATTCACTAAGGTCCAACTAAATAACATAAGACTAAAAGCATAAAGAAATAATGTAGTGAGTCTCATACGCTGCCACGTTCACTTTTTTAAAAATTTTTATCTCATCTAATAATTATAAAGTTTTCAAACTATAAAATGAAATAAATATTTCAAAATTTTCAAATTTCAATACAATTTTTTCAAATTCCAATACAAAAATAATATTAAAACAATATATTCTAATAATATTTTATTCAACTTTTAACTTTAATATCAACTCATCTCACCTCATCTCTGAAAACAAACAAGGCAATCTTGCCCGCATAATATAGTTCTTCCTTGTACTTATTGACACTTCCAGTCCCAGATCCTTCCTTATAAGTTATCTCTATCTCCCTTCACACCATTGACAAACCCTCATCTTTTAGGGCAACTTGCCCATAAGATACGGATATGCTTCTTTGAGCTGGTTGTAGGGTTCCCACATAGCCTAGTCTACCCCATGTCCTTGCCATTGAGCCAGGAGTTCTACCCATGCTCAGTTCTAAGACTTTGTCCGAAGGCACCCCAAAACTTCTTCAGGTTCTAACTTCAAAACGTCCATTAGGGGTGTAACTAGTTCGGTCTAATCTGCACTCTTTCACCTTCACGCTCGAGCTACGTGCTTTAACTGATACTCCAATGTAGCTCCATTCATCCAAATTATTTAACTGCTTCAAAAACCACTTGGCTGGTATATACATGCAAAACCCAAGTGGCCCTACAAAAGGGTCTTCGCAGGCACGAAGGACTAATGGTTCTTTTAGATGACCTTCATTAGTCTCAAAATGATAAACAAACTCAATAAACTGGTGATCAGAATGACTGCTCTCGAAAATCCTAGGATCTGAGTTCTCAAGCTCATCAACATCAAAAATAGTAAGATGATGATATCCAAACCACTTACTCATGTTAATATCTAAGTTTGGATGGATCGGAAGTTTTACATGATGAGAACCAAAACTTCTAATGTTGCACCACTCTGGAATTTCAGCTCCCCAAGCAGAAGAGCCACATATTACCTTGGGATTAAAGCAATTATTTTCCTACATCATGTGAAGTAAAAACAAAAAATAGAAAGATGTTAGTTGGAGTATATATATTAAATAACCGCTTCCACAAAACATCTTATGAAGAGAAAGAGACTCACAACTTCGTAACCTTTTGTTTCCAAATTACTTTCTTCATTCAAGCTTCTAATGCAGTAGACTTTGTCATCATAACCAATATAAAAGGCCCCAATAGAGTCATCATTGGTCATAAACATTTCTTGCGTAGAGCATGCATTTGAACAAAACTCTGGCACTGCGAAAAACTTAGTGAATTTGATAGCAGTTCCACCTGTATACAATTGTTCCAGATACCCCTCACCATTCCAGTCTTGAATTCCACCAAGTGCTAGGCAATTAGATACATCCAGAATTTTAAGAGATGACAAACCACAAATAACGCTTGGGAAAATTGAGAGCTTTTTGCAATTATGTAAAGACAATATGGAAAGGCCACATAAACTCTTAAATGATAGGGGTAGTTCTTTTATGGCAGTACCATTCAAATAAAGTAACCGCAATGAATTCATGTTTCCCACAATGTCTAGGAACTTCTCAAATCTTGAACAGTCAGAAAGATAAAAATGTTCAAGAGACTCCATGCTAATCTCATTTGGAAAGCTTTTAAGGCGTTTGCAAGCATGTAGATTCAGTCTTCTAAGCTGTTTGAGAACACCAACAAATTTGTGGACCTTAGATAAACTTGTACAACCTTCAAGATCTAGTGTCTCAAGATTTGGGACTCCGGTGAGGTCTGGTGTCTCCAACAAGTATTGAGAGCTGCTAAGATCAAAGCGTTTCAAACTCCCTAAACTCTAAAATAAAACAATAAATATTGAACAAAAAAAAAAAGCATTAATGAGCTTAGTACTATTAGTAGTAAGAAGAACATTAAGAAGAACAAGAAGAAAACACCTTACGTTAATTCCCTTCCACAGTTGCTTGATGTGACTGCATGGAAATCTAAGTTCAATAAGACTATCTGCTCGAAAGCTGTTTGATAAGGATTTTGAAGGATATTCAAACCATTCTAGCACCCGTAACCCATGTGTTGGTATGGATCTTAAAGGGTTACTGTGCCAATGCAAATTCAATAACTTATCACAAATATTAGAAAAGCTGTTGACGATACTTGTGTTGCGAATTTTAAGAATTCTCAATTTCTTCATCTTTGAGAAGGCTTTAACACTGAATCGTTCCTGATCTTTTTTATTAGGTAAGTTTAGCACTATGCCTTCAATCACTTCAGTTCCCTAAAAACCAAGAACAATAAAATTGTGTGAGATATATTTGCAAAAAACTTAAGAATTAGAATGAAAATACACTATACATTTATGTCTGGATAGATCCACTTACAGTATTATTCTTCAACACGTGAAGGATATCCTCACAATGCCACAATCTACTACGTCGGCCAGGCTCGTCAGGGGATTCATCATAAATTATTTCTTGACCCATTTTTTGTAGCAAATCATGCATCCTCAACCTTTTAGATGAGATGGTTATGAGACATTTCTCCATGAGAATATCAATATTGAGGTATGGATAGTGACCAAAACTTTCTAATATATACATTAAAATGCTATCTAAGACCTCTCCTCTGAAAAAACAAGCAATATCTAAAAACAATTTCTTTTGCAAATCCTCCAATCCATCAAAACCTACTTGAAGTACATCTAAAATTCCTTTATTAGGATTTGCTTTCAGTTGATCCCAGGCAGCTTTCCATGCATTTGTTCCTCTACCAAACAAGGAGGACCCTAAAACCTTTAGAGCTAAAGGAAGGCCTTGAACATATTTCACAAAGCCTTTGGATAAATCCACATAATTTTCTTTAGGATGGGGTTTCTTGAAAGCTGCCAAACTAAAGAGTTGCAATGCTTCATCATTATTCAACTCATTAACCTTATAGATATCATTCACTCCATGTCTTTTTAACAAATGGATATCTTTGCTTGTTAAAATGATTCTACTCCCCGAACCAAACCAATCATGGCTCCCTGCTAATGCTGTTAGATGTTGTTCTCTGTCCACATCATCAAGGACTGAAAAAACTTTTTTATTACATAGTCTATTTCGTATCATATTCATTCCCTCACGATCGTCCCATATATTTATTTGCCTTTCCATGAAGATCTTAGAAAGAAGTTGTTTTTGTAAAGAAACTAAACCACGACTTCTAGTTTCTTCTCTAATACAAGCAATAAAGCTTCTAGCTTCAAATTGGTAAGATATTCTATCATAAATGACTTCTGCCAAAGTTGTCTTACCCACACCACCCATACCATGAATTCCTATAAAGCGAACATCATCCAATCCAATACCAAGTATGTTCATCATTTCCTCCACACGGGATTCTATTCCAACAAGGTCCTTGGAAAGAGTTGAAAAGTTATGACTCAATCCTTGAAGTATCCTTTTAATGATATCTTGGACAATTGTTGATTCATATCTGGGAAAAAAGATAAGATAATTAATTATTATGAGATAGTGATAGCCTTTCAAGAGCCACATGTATGATCATGTACAATATAGCACATTATAAGGAGCATGGTTTTGGTATGTTGATTGTAACCTCCATGCTCCCTTTGTATATGGTATTACTCTACCATAAATAAGGGTTATCAATAAAATTAGAGTACCGTACTCATATCTACCGTACAGCACCATAATAATGTTTAACTTTTGAGCCATACATTTCCATTGTTTTTTGCTGAAAATTAGGGTGCCTTGCTAGTTGATTTGGGAGAGTTTGGGTGTTGTTTCTATATTAGAATCCATAGGAGATCAATTGTAGGTTTTGATAAGGAATCAGGTACATTGATGATCTGGGAGTTGCTGTTGATGCCAAATCCAACGGGACAAGGCATGATATAGTTTCATATAATTGATAGTAAAGTACAAGGGGATCTGTTTAGGGAGCAATGTAATGATATTTAGTCAAAAGTAACTAATGCATATTGTAAAGCTAGAGGAAGGAAGTTGTAGCTTTGAAGATGAAGGGAAGCCATAGATGCTGAATTTTAGAGGAATAGAAATGGATGCAAATTAAGAAGGTAGTCAATCCCTAAAGAGGAGGAACCATGAGTGATGAGACAATTAATAGTCAGAAAAATTTACATATTTTAAAAAAATCCAACTAAGCGAGAAAATTGGTAGATGGCAATAGCTAAATGGCCAATGGTCGAAGATGAAACAATTAATATTATGGGGCAAGCACCAGTTGAATGGGCAGGCAGATCTCCCTCATCGTTTCCCTATATTCATGGTCATCCATAACCAAATGCAACCAAACAAATCTTGATTAAGATATTCAACAAATATAAAAAACAAAGAATCCAAAGAGAGTTTTCTTTACACATAGCCCCACATGTGAGAGAAAAGATGATGGAGATAATAAGAAGAAGAAGAAGCTATGTAGACATAGAAGAAAAAGAGGGTGCATCATTGGCTTATAATTATCCTTTTAATTTATAGTGTGAAGTTGCTAGTGAATAGGTTATTATTGGGAGGGGGAATACTTGCCTAGTTGTTGGGTGAGTAGGTTGCTCGCATGGTGGCCAGAATATCAGATGATTTAGGTAGGGGGTAGGGCAAGTCTAGGTACCCTAACTTAAATTTACAATTTTCACAATAATCAATAATAATTTTACAATCTGGCATACCATATCGAGCCACATCAACTTGTGAATTTATTTTTATGAAATCTCTTAATAGCAGTAGCACTTCTCTAACATAAAATTAATAGATAAGGATCAAATGTTTAATTTATTTAATTAAGGGATTAGATTTCACATCTAGAATTTATAATTTTTATCACAACTCGCTAACTCAACACGAGTCTAACATGTGTATTTATATGGATCCAATGAAATTTGATTGGTACGACTGGCCGGAATCCAATTTTGTGGGGTACAAATTTGAGAAAACATTATAATTTCCAGCTTATACATGCTCTCGCTATAAGAATAAAAGAAAAAAATGTTACCTAAGATGAAAATGCCATCCGGATATGTTGCCCACTTCTTTCAAAGCAACTCTCCATGTTTGCATCTTCTCCATATCAATATTAGGGTCTTCTTCATGCCTAGCAAAAGCTTCTACAAAAGCCCCAGTGTGGTTTCGTACCTCAGAGGGATCAACATGGTAGAAAATAGGCAAAATTGTCAAACCAGTCTCTCTCATGCATTCAACAATATGGGCAAGTTCAGTTAAGCACCATCTTGAGGAAGCATAATTTTTTGAGATAATGGGGATGGCGTACCTGGATTCACGTATTGCTTTCAAGAGCTCTTGAGAAATATACTTTCCTTGCTGAAGTTTCTCGTCGTCTTTAAAGGTGATAATGCCTTTCTTTTAGAAAGCAGTATATAAATGGTCTGTAAAACTCTTGCGGGTGTCTTCGCCATGGAAATTGAGGAAAACATCATATATCCATCGAGGTCTTGGAGAAGTGGAAGTAGACGGTGGTACTGATGATGAGGCCCTTTGAGTGCTTAGGGGAACCATTGGACACTTGAGAAAAAAAAAAAAACAGTTGTTTAAGGAAATGCTCGCTAGTAATTTGGAGATCACTTGGAGAATTATGAGAAGAGCTAGCACTAACAGGCTAGAGATATGTGAAATTAAGAGGCTCACTTTCCAAACTATCAACAATTTATTAACAAACATCAGCATTAGTGGGAATCATGCCAGCTTGCTGGGTTGGTGTCAATTTCAGCGTAGAAGATTAAATTAAAGGAAAATGCTAGACTTACCATTGGATTGTACCGCTTGTTCATACCGCTGTGTTTTTTTTTTATTTTTTTATTATTATTATTTTTTACTTAATGATTAAGTAAATATTTTTTAATAATATTTTAATTTTTTTTATTTTTTTAAAAATATTTAAATATATTAAAAAAATACATATAAATAAATACTTAAAAATAAAAAAATTTTATAACACTAGCGGGAGCCCCAGCGGGAGCTCCCAGCTGTGCGTGTAGCACCGCCCTAAATTAAAAGACCGAAGAAAATTTGAGATCAATTGAGTTGGACAATTAATGAACATTAACGGTCTTGGCGGGTTTCCACTGCCTATAACGACTTCCGTGGCATGGTCGCATTGAGTATTTTAAGGGCAAGTTTGGGGCCTTAGAGACAAAATTTTCATCTGATCTTATTTCATCTTATCACATCTTATTCTTAAATATAATTCAAATACAAAATTTTCAAACTAATCATTATAACTTTTTCAAACTAATCAATATTAAAAAATTTTCAAACTTTTAAATAAAAAATAAAAAACAATTCCAATTTTTTCAAACCTCTAAATACAAATAATATTATAAAACTATATTCTTAAAATATTTTAACGTTATAATACTTTTTATTCAATTTTTTTTATTCAACGTTATAATACTTTTTATTCAACTTTTTTCTCTCTCACTACTACTATTCATAAACCATCTTACGACTATTTACAAAATTTTCATCTCAACTCACTCACAAAACCTGCCCTAAGTCCAAACTTCCAGACTTCCAGTTGATCTATTGTTTGGCAATTATACGTCATTAAAAGATTTTATTCTTCATCTGATAAAATTTAGGTTGCTGCAAAATGTAATGGGAAATAGGCATAAAATTTATATTTGGTAAATATCCAACCGTGTTTATGTTAAGAATTTTTTTTTTTTTTCAATGTATTTTGGGTTAAAACATAATTTGTATAATATTAGGCTTTCTTTTTAACTTTAATTTAGCTTTATTTTCTTGATTTCAATAACTTTATTTTATTTTATGTGAATTGAATCTTTTGTAGATTTTTTAACATGGCATGTTGATTAGGCATTTTAGTTTCTCTTAAAATGCAAACTATGTATTTTAAGGAAGCATATTACTTTATTAGTTTTCATACAGCAAGAGGGTACGTAACATGCCAACCAATTTGACGTTTGGTGATGTTGATATTAATTTCAACGAATTAAGCAGAAAAAGAGACCCAAGAAAATTTGAAAGAGACTCTGAGAATCGATGAACCTTGGTCTCGGCCGTGAATGGTGGGTTTTAACTTTTAAGTGCCGGTCATAGCTAGGTTTATGCGTCTGAAAATGCACTGGTCAGTAGACAACAATTTTCCTTTTGGTAAATATCTGACTTTATTTATGTTAAGAAAATTATTTATTATATATGAACCTACAAATTATTTTGTGGTTTTTTTTTTTCCTAATTTGATATGCTAGCTGTTATAAGTTTATTTTCACTTTCCATTATAAATAATTAATATTCTTTCACTGGGCCACGATAAACCTTTTACGATTTATTTAAATTCTTATAATGTTTTTAAATTTTAATATAAGTTTAAGTGTTGGTTTTTTATTCCGGAAGTCTTTTTTCTCAATGTAGTTAATTTTAGTATAAGATAAGGAAAAAAATAAATAAATAATAAAGGAGAGAAGAAAGTTTGAGAACAGAAGACTTTGACTGCATACTTCAACTTAGTCTTGGACCCTTGTTTTTGGGGTTTCCACCAGCTAGCACGTCTTTAGACTTTGACTCCATACTTCAACGTCTTGGTATTGGGGGTTTTCACCACCTAGCACGTCTTGGTTGTGGAAATTGATAACTTTATTAATATGAAAAATTTAGTTGCAAGCACATGTATGTATTAATATATACACTAATATAATATGATTAATAAAAAAATATATTTTATTAAAAACAGTACTAATTTAAATTTTAAATATAAAGAAATTAGTAATGATACGCAGATTATTAAACGACTTTGTTTGTATGTAGTAAAACTCTTGTTGATATATTGTTTAGAAATTGTGGTTGAAAATTGTTACTTTTCCCACAACTTTAAGTTGTAACTGACTCCTTAGAAATACGGAGCAACTTATAGTACTTAAAACTATGAGTGAAATATATGTCGAAAATACTCTTATTTTTGGCAATTTTTTTCCTTCCAAAAGTACAAAATTTCATTGTAAAAAGTGTGCCAACTATGATTAACAGGGATCGGAAATACTTATATGCCATGGGGAAAATCGTCAAAAATATGCATTTGCGACCAAAAAAGTATTTCCAGCGATTTAATCACCACAAATTGTCTTTTATGAAATAAAAATATATATATAGTAAAACAGTACATGAACTAGGACTATTCCTCCAATATGAATTACAAAAAAATATATATAGTAAAACAATATACGAACTAAAACAATTTACACATTATATTACAAAATACAAAATTACAATATATGAATTACAAAATCATTAGTATGGCATTCCATCAATGATTTAATCTCATACTAAGTAGCAACTTCAAGTGATCTGATTGAAAGAGTGCTTGCAAAAAACAAAAGTTTTGAACAAACGTGTTATAACATAATCTTCTCTCATGTTATGATATAAATGCAGCTTGAATGTCGTATTCAAAATACACAAAGCACATCACCTATGCTAAATTAAAATTCAGTCAAATACAGAAAACAAACCAGATGCTCTAATTTAGGAGAACTTCTGCAATTTCAACAGCTTTACTTACTCGTTCTAAAGTCTTGCTTGTTTGAGAATGCACAATATACAGAGCACTTCAAACAAAAAACTGGGTGCAAATGGATGTGAAAATCATACATGGGTAGTAATAAATGAAGATAATATTCATATATGGCAGAAGATACATGCTGAACTACAAAGCAACCCATCCAAAAGGTATATGCTAAACTACAAAGCAACCAATCAAAAAAATGACTGTGGGCAGAGCCCTTAGAGTATGAGCATAATCAACATCAATATAACACAAAAATTTTAACCAAAACATATGGTATCTATTTTACAGGGAGCAAAAAGAAAAGAAACAAGTCATACCTCCCGATAACAATTTCTAGATGAGCGTAGGAAGTAAAGCTGCTAAATAAAGCCAAACAATTGTTAGTAATTTACGGACAATGACTAAACAGGATCAGAGCAGTACCCTATTTAATAAACTTTTCCTTAATATTAATCAATCATATGGATAGCCGGCTAACTGGGATGATAAACAAAGAAAAAATGGTAAAACCTACTGACTAGTATTATTTTGACGTTGGTCAACAACTCTATAACAATTACAAAGGAGAAGGGCCAGAGGAAAAATGAGAAATAAGAACAAAGGAACAGTGAGCTTGTCCTGAAATCAGGTTTCCCTTAATGCTCGAAAGAAATCCATCTCTTGTTCCATACTAAACAACTGAGAACAGGACATGTATCTAAACTGGGTATACACAAAGGTTATAACATCAAAAGCATAGCAGGAAACAAGCAGCAGGCCCTACAAACTAAATAGAGAATCTATCTATCAACATGGACCTTAAACTAAGGGAATATAATCGAGAGAAGGACATCATTTTCCATGTGGTTTAGTGCATGACCACATTCTACCACCTTTGGGACGCATGTGGATACACAATCTAGAGGATCTTCACAGGATATACACAATAATTTGTCATTGCTGAAATCACAACATAGCTATTTGCATTAAATACACTAAAAAAAGAAATAAATCATCTAAAGCTCAATCAGACACCTGAAAAACAAAATGAGCAAGATGAGCAAATAACATAACTATTGAGTTTATGTGCACACGATAAAAAGAGTTGATCTCCAAATATCAGAATGTCCATCCATGATCGTTCAGGATGAGAAGTTCAAACAAAACAGCATGTAAAGAAAATATAAGCACCCCCACCCTGACCCAGTGAAAAAAGAAACAGGAATAATACCTTAAAACTCGCATCAACGTCTTCTAGATCATTCAAGTTCTCAGATTCAATGTATTCCACTTCAGAACTTCTGGTCTCTGCTGTAGTATTAGCAATTTCAATACCATTAGTCTGAGGTGAAAAAAGGAGGCAGAGTTTTTCTTTCGGCATTCTTCAACATATTCAACAGCATTCCCAACGAACTGCTTGGTAAAACTCATTTTACTAGAGCTATCATTCTCAGATCCAGGCAGTGTATTGAGATCTCAAAGAGCTTTCCCTGACATTACTTCAGCCTAGGATTCTGGAACAAAAAGTAAAGGCTTTCATCAAAAGCAATCCTAACACAATAACTCAACAATATAATTGGTCAATATGCTCATAATCGAAAATAAAAAGTAAGTATGAGAGACATTAATACAATTGAAAACTGAATTTGAACTACCATAAACAGATTCTTATGTCCAGCCTCATTTCATACTGTTAAAGATAAACCCGTTTACTGAGATGTCGAAACACTACCCTGGCATCATTTCTAACAATCACAGAGCATAAATAACGATTTAAAAGCTTTAATAAAGGTACTTATAAAAAAAAGATTTAATAATAATGTTGCCTTCTAAAGGTCTGAAATAATAATAGACATGAACATGGTCATGGATCCACTTAGCAACTCAGCTAGATCAAGATATGAATTTAAGAGTCAAACACTTATATATTTAGCACTGAAGTATTTTTAAATTCCACGATATTATCTTACAGAGCATACTGAGAGGCAATCTTCTCTAGCATAACTATAGGATAGAAAATCAATAATCAATAATCCAACAGCACCTTGCTAAACAAATTTTATCTTCCATTATTCAAAACCCTCTCAGAGAAGCACACTTCCTAACGAAAGGAAGACCTAAGAATTAGACTAGGTGCCCATAAGCATAACGTTTGATCTGAAGACTCCAACGATGAATAATCCGAAAATGAAATAACTACAGATAAAACAACGGCCAGCATCGCCGAGAATGAATAAACTACAATATGAAATAACGAGTGTGAAATCAAAAAGTCAGAACTCGCGAAAACAAACCCAAAAACTGTAATGCATATTATCTTCCTTGCAAAACTCACTAGCAAACAAACCCCTAATCCCCGAAGAGAGAGAGAGAGAGAGAGAGAGAGAGAGAGAGAGAACGAAGAGAAGAGTTGGAGAAAGAGACGTCGGGGGTGGGGGGGTTCAGAGCATAGGCATCGGGGGACACAAAGGGTTCAGAAAAGAAAATCAACTTACCAGGGCACAAAGAGACTGGCGACCGCGACGCGGGGTGCTGAACTGAGGATGTGCGACGGCGACGCGGGAACCAGAGCAGAGGAGGGGCGTTGGCGAGACGACGGGCTTGGAAGGTGGAAGACACCGAGAGCAAGACGCGGGAATTCGAATGGGATGAAGAAATGAAATGGCTTAGTAGGTTTCGTAAGTCTTCAAAATGCACGTTTTGAGAGGGGAAAAAAATGACACGTAACGTGTAGAGTGTGGGGATGGGAATAGAGGCTTAGTAAGAGCATTCCAATCCCGTTCTACATCTCACCCCATCCTCATAGTTTGGGAAAAAATTTAAGATTTTCATCTTTATCTCACTCCATCCCAATCTCCAAAATGGGGATGAAATTTGTCATGTTACAGAATGTCTCCATATTTGAGGACCGACTGTCCATCCGCATCGCTCCCTCGCCCCAACGATTGTTCCCTTCGTCCCGTGTCTTCTTCTCCCCCCCTCCCTCGCAATGGAGCACCAACGGAAAGGCCCTCCTCGCCTGTAAGTGATTCTCTCTTCTATGATTTTTGCCTATTTTTCTTTTCATTGCTCTCTCCTTCTCTATTTCTCTCTTTCCCCATTTTCTTCCTCCCGATTTCTCGTGAGATTGGACTGAGGATTGATGCATTTTACTCCCTGTTTGACCGATTATTATTTGGTGCTCTCTTTCGAACTATCCATGCATTTCTATATACTTGTATATGTATGTGTTTTAATTTTTGTTTCTCCGTTTTGCAATCTAGGGTGAGATCCTTAGAAAATCTCTCTTTCAGTCAGTTTGCTTCATTTTCTCATCATGTTGTTTTCGTCCTCTCTTTGTCTCCTCTCTCTTGTCTTTTTTTCTTTTTTCATTTTTCTTGTTTATGCCTCAATTTGATATCTCTGCTTTAAGTATGATTTGTTCTGTTTTGGTTGCTTAGTAAATGGTGGAAAGGGGACAATGATTGGCTTTACATTGTTTGTTTATTTGTTTTAGTTTCATTGTTATTTGATTATTTTTTGTTGTGCTGATTACAAATGCAGTCTGTTTGGTTTCTGAGAATTTGGTAGGAGATGAAGCAGGGACAACACTGAATGAAAGTTTTTACAATTGTTTTGAGTTTGGGTTTTCGGCTAACATTTATGTTTTAATTTTCCTGACTACCAAATGTAATTTTGGTTGCTGTGGGGATGCTTGGATCCAATAGTTGAACAAACTTCAACACTACCTGCAAATTTTACTTCCAATAGTTGGTTATCTAAATGTTAATTGATTTTATTGTAAATCAGAAACCAATACATAGATTGGAGTGCATTATGAGTAAAGCAATCAAGGAGAAAGTATTTGCATTGTTGCAAGATCACCCTGCTAGTATCGTTCCTAGCTGTTTTTTGCTGCTACCTGAGGATCTATAGTTGAATTCAATATATGTGATTTATGTTAGATTTATTGGTTGTACTGTGGTTTATTTTTCACTTTCTTCAGCTACTTTTTGGAATTGAGTTGTTGAGGATTTCTCCAAGTTTTGCGAGTATTTTTTCATTTTATTATCATTTTTTGATTGTTTTAGTTTAAAGAAAGATGATTTGTTAATTTATGAGGAAAAATATCCAGTTTATATCCTGCTGACAGAACCTTTGGGAAATTTGTTGGTTCTTCTTTTTGTTATGAGACCAGTACACTTTGTCCTTAAGTTCATGACTGATTATTTAGAAATGTAAAATTATAAAGATATGAGTGTAGAATTTGTGATGTGTTGTTGGCCTTGGTGATGGGGTTCGGGTGGCAAGTTTTTCAGTAGGCTATGATAATGTTGAAGGACTTCTTATCTTGCAAATTCTGTTTTCAGATTCTACCATTATCTTCTTCTTGCATTGAACCCTGAATACATGCATTGGTAAGTGTAGTTGTTGGTGACTGGATGGCTTTGTGGTAATTGTTGGATGTAAACATGGCCTCATTGCTTATGATGTGTACTTTTTTCATTGAATTTTCGGCAACATAGATCATAGGAAAAACTGGGTTCCTTCTTTTAATCTTTTGTGGTTCTAATAAATTCTATCTCCTATTGTTGTTGTCATTTGAAGTTTGTAAATATCTACCAATATTGTTTAGACCAAGCTGGTGTTCCAAGTCCATGTTGCAAAGTTTAGCTTGTTCTTTCTAAGAATTGAGATAGCTTGTTCTTTATATATGTGATTGTTGTTTGTGTGCAAGCACTCCTTCTCTATGTCACTGACTTTTGGTTTTCAAGACCATATTTCTTTTTTCACTTTTAAGTAAGTATTGAGTACAGCCATGAGTCTGGTCCACATCGCTTGAGCAGAGGCATTGGCTGCTCGAGCGAAGTCAGGCAAAGTCGAATGTTCGATGCGCGCTCGACGAGCGCTCGACACTCCGCTCGAGCGAATATTGTATTTTATATTATTTTTTTAGACTCCTTACATTTAATTGGTTCAACATGACTTTCAATGCTGTACATTGATGTGGACATAATTTAATTTTACTTTAGGTAACAGCACAGTTTGGGTCTTTCTAGAGGGTAATTTATTTTGTGTTGTTGGGTCATTTGCAGTGTTTCATATCTCTCAGGGGTGGGGGCTGTTGTTAGGTTGTGATGATGGTGTTTTAGTGCGGGGTAAGTCACAAGTGTTAATGGCGCCCCATTGATATGGCGGTGTTATCCTCACCCGGATGGCCATATTGCAGTTTGTGGTACTTTCCACAAAAGGCAATCGAGGTTCAGGTGGGGTTTTGCAGCCATTCGCTGTTTGGCTCCTTACTTACGCATGCTGTCAATATCATCACCATTCTGAACCATTTTACTTATTAATATATTTTATATATTAGTAAATCTGATGGGGATGCTCTTATTTAGCATTATTGTGATTTGCATATTGTTTGGTTGGTATTTTGTATTATTTTGTGATAGAGAAATAATGTGTAAACTAAAACCCCTTGGCTGTGATGATGACAACCGCGAAGATGGGAATACAGGATATTTATGGCCATCTCCTCAATGGCTAGGTAACCGGATGGCCAACAAGTACTGGCAACTGGTTGTTGCAGCCATGAGTGGGTGGCCATCTTTTCTTGATGTCACCATTCGATTCCTGAGCCCCGACCAAAACCCAAACTTCAAAGTGATACGGGCTCTACCATATAAATGCTTTTTAGAGATGGATTCATAAGACCCTAGACATATGGTCTTCACCAATTTCCTTAGTCAAGATCCTCAACTCGACCCCACTTATGGTGGGCAAAGTGGAACATCTCCATTGACCCTTAATGGCTCTCCACCCCTACCCCCTAACGAGCCTATAGGCGTTAGAAAATCAGTCAGGGGAGCGAATTTCACTCCCGAAGAAGACAAGTTACTTGTTTCCGCATGGCTAAATTGTAGCATTGATGTCGTCTAGGGAACAGATCAAAAACACTCCCAACTTTGGGAAAAAAATTTTGAATACTTCCAGCAATTTAAAGAAACCACAAATGAGCAGACAATAAAGTCTTTAATTCATTGGTGGTCGGTTATCCAAAAGGGCACAAACAAATTTTGTGCAAAACTAGCCCAAGTTGAAAGGTTAAATCAAAGTGGCATGACCGAGCAAAACAGGGTAGAATTTCCAATTCCTTACTTGTTTTACTCTAAAATTTCTTGTCTCCTACATTGGTTTAACATTGGTTTTCTTTTTCCCATACAAGTTTGACAAGGCCAAGGTTATGTACCAATCGTTAGAAAAATGCTCCTTCTAGTTCTAGCATTGTTGGCACCTATTGAAGGACCAACCTAAGTGGATTTGGCGCGCCACAAAGGAGGATCCAAAGCGAAGGAAGACGATGTCCCCGTCCCCAACCCCAACTCGATGTTCTGGTGCTACAGTTGATTCAGTTTTTGATATTGGGGCAGATAATATGATGGAGAATGAAGTTCTCGAATTGGACCGACCAATTGGAAGGAAAGCTGAGTAAGGAAAATGAAAGGCCCAAGGCAGGCAAGCAGAGGAAAATTTCCAACTCAGGAAGATGAACTATACTCTTTTGGAGGAGTCACGCGCTCAGGAGAAAGAGTTTTATCGCCTTAAGGAGAAGATGGAGTATGACAAGGAGACAGAGGGAAAAAAATTACGTCTTGAGGAATATGAAAGACTGAAGTTGGAGGCCGAGAAGATTATAATTGATTGAGAAAAAGAGGAAAGTAAAATCTGCTAAGAGGATGAAAGACTGAGGTTGGGGGCTAAGAAAGTGGAGATCGCGAAGAAGGAATCAGATCAGTGCATTATGATGATGGATGTGAGTGTCTTTCCAGAAATGCAGTGGCTATATTTTCAACAACTCCAGAGGGAAATCATGGTGAGACGCTGTCATGCAGCAGATTTGGATTGATTGAATATGGTCCTATTTCTTATTTTATGTTTCGAACAATGATATATGTATTTACAACTAATGTAAATATTTTTTTGTACTTTTGATAATAGTGTAAATTGATATTTTTTGTGCAAGTATATTGGCCATTACAATTTCATAAACAATTATAAATTACCTCAAATATAGTCCACTATTATACTCAAAAGAAATACGAGCGCCACACTTGATTACCATTAATATAGCCACTACTAACATTAAGGAAATACAAATGCAAAGCAGATTAACTCAAACATAGTTTAAAATAACATGAAGGAAATAATAAAATATAATGTGACCCCGTCTAATGTTGGGAATGTAATAGCCATTGATGTTCAATTAGATCTTCTTGAAGTTGATGATGTGTCGAGTTGTCTTTAATATGATGATGACGCTGGATGAAGTCCGTAAGCTCAGTTGTATGATTGCGGGATAATTCCGGGAGATCAACATCAAGTTGATCATACTCAATGTTCAGACTCTGATTATCATCACGCTCGTCTTCAATGATCATATTATGTAGAATAACACATGCTTTCATTATATTTGTTAGTTCCTTTACTTTGAACATTCGGGAAGGTCCATGAATGATAGCAAATCGTTGTTGAAGTACCCCGAATGCACGCTCAACATCTTTTCTTGCGAATTCTTGTGCTTTTACAAAATTTTTCTTCTTATTCCCTCGTGGTGATGGAATCGTCTTCACAAAAGTTCGCCAATTGGGATAAATACCATCCGCAAGGTAATACCCCATAGTGTAGTCGTTGTCATTGATAGTGTAATTGACTGGAGGAGCACAGCCTTGGGCAAGTTCCGTAAAAATAAAAAATCTCTCTAGCACATTAATGTCGTTATGTGAACCGGGCATACCAAAAAATACAAGCCATATCCAGAGATCATATGAAGCAACTGCTTCTAAAATAATAGTTGGTTCACCGATGTGGCTGGAGTACATACCTTTCCAGGCTGCGGGACAAATTTTCCACTTCCAATGCATGCAATCAATGCTTCCCAGCATTCCTGGGAATCCCCGTTGTTCACCTACTACAAGCAATCGAACTATATCATTAGCATTTGGAGATCACATATATTCATCTGAAAAAACACTTACTATTGTCTCAGAGAATTTTTTTAGGCTCTCCATTGCGGTGCTTTCACCAATACATATGTATTCATCCAAAAAATCTCCAGTAACCCCATACGCTAGCATTCAAAGTGCTGCGGTTATTTTTTGCATAGAAGATAAACCTAGTCTTCCAGCATTATCTCTTCTCTGGACGAAGTACAGTTTCTAAGACTCTACCTCATTTAGAATACGAAGAAATAGGGGACGGCTAATCCGAAATCTCCTTCGAAATAATTTCGAGGGATATACTGGATTTTCAGCGAAATAATCACGAAATAAGCGCTTGTGCCCCTGAATATGATCACGCCAAATAAACTTACGACGTTGGCTATTGCCACGATGCCTCGATGACTGTCCATCGGCCTCCTCATTATGAACATCACTATCATCTTCAGAGGATACATATGTCAACAATTTGCGAAAGAAGATACGAGCCATTTTGGTTCTATAGATGAAATGAGACTTGAGTTTGTGAGAATGTAAATGCTAGCAATATGCTTATTTATAGAGGAAAAATTTATTGTTACATATAGGACAAAAAATGTTACCGTTTGAGAGAAGACAAAAAAAGTTACCATTGGAGAAAAGATAAAAAATATTACCGTTGGAGAAAAGACAGAAAATATTATCGTTACAGCCAATTAAAAATTTTTATCATCAAAACGTGACTACGAATCCCCATTAGAGAAATTGATACAGTGTACTCTTCTAAAAAAATTTTCCATCACGTTAGAAAATGCACTAATTAAAAAAAAATTACTATTTTTATAATACAAATTTTGGTTTTTTAAAAAATATTGTATTGGATAGTCAAAATCATATAAATATTTAGTAGAAAGTGATATTTGAAAAAAAATAATAAGACAAAAAGTTAGTAGTTAAGATTGTAAATGGAAGAGAGAGAAAAAAGTAATAAAAAAAGAATAGAGAAATATTATTTAATAGAATAGAGATAGGGATGGAGAATGAGATGTAGGAGGTTTTTAGAAGATGAATAAAATTTAGGGATAAATTTGAGAAAATATGATTTTGAGTTAATTATAGGGATGAGGATGAGAAATTGGATGGGGATGCTCTAAGTGTAGGTTTGATAAGTAAGATGAGAATTTTGAATAGAGATTAAAGTTTAAAATATTATTTTTGAGTACTATTATTATTTTGAAATTTAAAAAAATTGAATTGGAATTTGAGAAAGTTAAATTGTTTATTATATTTTGTGTGAAAATTTAAAAAAGTTGTAATGATGAAATGAAAATTTTGAGTTAAGATGAGAATTTTGAATTGAGTTGTTTGAAAAAGTTCTGATTTTCCGTAGACAAGTAAGAAATGAAAGCTTTTTTATTTTTCTCCTTTGGTTTTGTTTTTCGATTTCTAGCATATTGTGTTTAATGGATCTATGCTTTGCTTTCTCTCTTTTTTTCTTTTTTATTTTTTTATTTTTTATTTTATCTATATTTTGTGTGGTAGTGTGTTTTGTAGGGGGTTTCTGGTTGTTGTAGACATTTTTCCAATTTTTGTGGGGTTTTTGGTTGATTATATATTTGTGGGGTGTTGTGTTCTGTTCTGTGGGACTTTTGAGGATGGCGCTGCTTGGAAAGTAGTGTGTTCCCAAGTTGTTCCACTCGTTCCATGGTTGCTCTCATCGTCCATTGGGATGATTATTTTTCTCGGTCCCTTGGTTCTTTCGCACTTCGGAGGTCCTTCATTTGCAGCGTTGTAATGCTTGTCTACTATTTGTTAGTTGGTCTCCATGCTACCTATAACGTCGCTCATGAAAACAAGCAGGATTCAAAACAAGTTGTTAGTTGGTAGTTTTCACGTTCCCGATGTTACACCCATAGATGAATATCACTCGAAACTTCTTTTCAGGATTTTTTTCGCCTCTAGTGGAGACTACTCTCTGAATCAATTGGCTAATTTTTAGTACAAGTGCATATGTTCAAGTCTCAAAAACCTCCCAGTTCATGTAGAAATGCTTAAGGATATACTACTTTCTATTTTGTGGGGCTTTTTGTTCTGTTTTGTGGGGTTTTGATTGGGGTGATTTAGATGTGTTCTGAAAAAGTTATAATGCTACGAACAAATAATTTTCCAATTTATTTTTACACCATGTGTTGGCATGAATCTTAAAGGGTCGCTATGTGAATGCAAATTCAAATACTTATCATAGAGATTAGAAAAACAATTGACAATACTTGTGTTGCGAATTTTAAGAATTCTCAATTTCTTCATCTTTGAGAAGGCTTTAACATTGAATCATTCCTAATCTTTTTGATAAGGTAAGTTTAGTATTATGCCTTCAATCACTTCAGTTCCAAGAACATTAAAATTGTGTGAGAAATATTTGCAAAAAACTTAAGAATTAGAATGAAATACAATATACATTTATGTATGGATAAATCCACTTACAGCATTATTCTTAAGCACGTGAAGGACATCCTTACAATGCCACAATCTACCACGCCGACCAGACTCTTCAGAGGATTCATCATAAATTATTTTGTGACCCATTTTTTGTAGCAAATCATGTATCCTCAACCTTTTAGATAAGATTGTTATAAGACATTTCTCCATGAGAATATCTATATTGAGGTATGGGTAGTAACCAAAACATTCTAATATATCTGTTAAAATGCTATCTAAGACCTCTCCTGTGAATAAACAAGCAATATTATCTAAAAACAAATCCTTTTGCAAATCCTCAAATCCATCAAAACCTACTTGAAGTATATCTAAAATTCATTTATTAAGATCTACTTTCAGTTGATCCCAAGCACCTTTCCATGCATTTGTTCCTCTACCAAATATGGAGGACCCTAATACGTTGAGAGCTAAAGGAAGGCCTTGAGCATATTTCACAAATCCTTTGGATAAATCCACATAATTTTCTTCAGGATGGGGTTTCTTGAAAGCTGCCAAACTAAAGAGCTGCAATGCTTCATCATTATTCAACTCATTAACCTTATAGATATCATTTGCTCCTTGTTTTTTCAAGAAATGGTTATCCGTGCTTGTTAAAATGATTCTACTCCCTGAATCAAACCAATCATGGCTCCCTGCTAAGGCTGTTAGATGTTGTTCTTTGTCCACATCATCAAGGACCAAAAGAACTTTTTTATTACATAGTCTATTCCGTATCATATTCAATCCCTCATGATCGTCCCATATATTTATTTCCCTTTCCATGAAGATCTTAGAAAGAAGTTGTTTTCGTAAAGAAACTAGACCACGATTTCTAGTTTCTTCTCTAATACAAGCAAAAAAGCTGCTAGCTTCAAATTGGTAAGATATTCTATCATAAATGACTTCTGCCAAAGTTGTCTTACCCACTCCACCCATACCATGAATTCGTACAAAGTAAACATCATCCAATTCAATACCAAGTATGTTCATCATTTCCTCCACACGGGATTCTATTCCAACAAGGTCCTTGGAAAGACTTGAAAAGTTACGACTCAATCCTTGAAGTATCGTTTTAATGATTTCTTGGAGAATTGTTGATTCATACGTAGGAAAAATGATAAGATAATTAATTTTTATGAGATAGTGATAGCCTTTCAAGAGCCAAATGTATGATAATGTGCAATATAGCACATTATAAGGAGCATGTTTTTGGATTTTGGTTGTAACCTCCATGCTACCTTTGTATAAGGTATTATTCTACAATAAATAAGGGTTATCAATAAAATTAAGGTACCGTTTTCATATGTACAATATAGCACCATAATAATGTTTAACTTTTGACCCTTACATTTCCATTGTTTTTTGGTCAAAATAAGGGTGCCTTGCTAGTTGATTTGGGAGAGTTTGGTGTTGTTTCTAAATTAGAATCCATAGGAGATCAATTGTAGGTTTTGATAAGGAATCAGGGTTTCTTGATACATTGATGATCTGGTATCATAGTAATTTCATAGGAAGATCTTAGAAAGAAGTTGTTTTTGTAAAGAAACTAAACCACGAATTCTAGTTTCTTCTCTAATACAAGCAATAAAGCTACTAGCTCCAAATTGGTAAGATATTCTATCATAAATGACTTTTGCCAAAGTTGTCTTACCCACTCCACCCATACCATGAATTATATGGACAAGGGACAAGGCATGATGCCAAATCCAAAGGGACAAGGCATGATGTAGTTTCATATAATTGATAGAAAAGTACAAGGGAACCGGTTTAGGGAGCAATGTAATGATATGTAGTCAAAAGTAATTAATGCATATGATAAAGCGAGAGGAAGGAAGTTGTAGCTTTGAGGATGAAGGGAAGCCATAGAATGCCGAATTTTAGAGGAATACATATGGATGCAAATTAAGAAGGTCGTCAGTCCCTAGAGAGGAGGATCCGTGAGGGATGATACAATTAATAGTCAGACAAATATACATATTTAAAAAAAATCCAACCAAGAGGGAAAACTTGGTGATGGCAATAGCTAAATGGCCAATGGTCAAAGATGAAATGATTAATATTAAGGGGCAAGCACTAGTTGAATGGGCACGCAGATCTCCCTCATCGTTTCCCTAGATTCGTGGCAATCCATAACCGAAAAAAACCAAACAGATCTTGATTCAGAAACATTAAATAGATCATCAAATTTTCAACAAATAGAAAAAACAGAGGATCCAATGAGAGTTTTCTTTACCCAAGTCCCTAGTGTGAGAGAGAAGGTGATGGAGATAAGAAGAAGAAAGAAAGGAGCTATGTAGACAAAGAAGAAAGAGAGGGTGCATCATTGGCTTAAATGTTTGTCTAGTTTTTCTTTTAATTTATAGTATGAAGCTAGTGAACAAGTTATTACTGGGAGGGGGAATACTCGCCCGCTTGTTGGGTGAGTAGGTTGCTCACATGTTGACCAGAAGATCAGACGATTTAGGTATACGGTAGGGCAAGTCTAGGTAGGTCCCTAACTTAAATTTACAATTTTTGCAAATAATCAATAATAATTTTATAAACTGGCGTATCATATCAAGTTAGATCAGTTTGTGAGTTTATTTTTGTGATATATCTTAGTAGCAGTATCACTTCTCTAACATAAAAGTAATAGATAAATATCAAATGTTTAATTTATTTAATTAAAGAGATTAGATTTCACATCTAGAATTTATAATTTTTATCACAACTCGCTAACTTGACACGAGTCTAACATGAGTATTTATATGGATCCAATTAAATTTGATTGGTACAACTGGCTGAAATCCAATTTTGTGGGGTACAAATTTGAGAAAACATTGCTATAAAAATAAAAGAAAAAAATGTTACCTAAGATGAAAATGCCATTCAGATATGTTGCCCACTTCTTTCAAAGCAACTCTCCACATTTGCATATTCTCCATATCAATATTAGGGTCTTCTTCGTGCCTAGCAAAAGCTTTTGCAAAAGCCCCAGTTTGGTTTCGTACCTCAGAGGGATCAACATGGTAGAAAACAGGCAAAATTGTCAAACTAGTCTCTCTCATGCATTCAACAATCTGGGCAAGTTCAGTCAAGCACCATCTTGAGGAAGCATAGTTTTTTGAGATAATGAGGATAGCGTACATGTATTCACGTATTGCTTTCAAGAGCTCTTGAGAAATATATTTTCCTCGCTCAAGTTTCTTGTAATCTTTAAAGGTGATAATGCCTTTCTTTTCCAAAGTAGACTATAAATGGTATGTAAAACTCTTGCGGGTGTCTTCGCCAGGGAAATTGAGGAAAACATCATCTATCTATCGAGGTCTTGGAGAAGTGAAAGAAAACGGTGGCACTGATGATGAGGCTCTTTGAGTTCTTAAGGGAACCATGCATTGGACACTTGAAATAAATAAATAAATAAGCTTGTTTAAGGAAATGCTCACTAGTAATTTGGAGATCACTTGGAGAAATATTATGAGAAGAGCTAGCACTAACAGGCTAGAGATATATGAAATTAAGAGGCTCCCTTGCTTTCCAAACTATCAACAATTTATTAACAAACATCACCATGAACGGGAATCAGGCCAGCTTGATGGGTTGATGTTAATTTCAGCGTAGAAGATAAAAAGACGGAAGAAAATTTGAGATCAGTTGACTTGGACAGTTGATGAACATTAATAGCCAGTCACGTCTTCCATGACATGATCACGTTGACTACTTGAATTAGTCCAAACTTCCTGTTGATCTATTGTTTGGCAAACGTCATTAAAAGATTTTATTCCTCATCTTAAATTTAGGTTTCCGCAAAATGTATTGGGAAATAGGCATAAAATTTTTATTTGGTTAATATCCGACCGTGTTTATGTTAAGGAAGTTTGTTTGGTAAATAGCTTACAAGTTATTTTTTGTGTTTTCTTTTTCTCTCCATGTTTATTTTTGGCTTTCTTTTTAAATTTAGCTTGATTTTCTTGATTTCAATTACTTTATTTTATTTTATGTTAATTGAGTGTTAATTGATCATTTTAATTGGTGATCATCTTAACTTCAAAGAATTAAGAAGAAAAAGAGACCCAGGAAAATTTGAAAAAGAATCTGAGAATCGATGAACCTTGGTCTTGGTGGGTTAACTTAAGTGCCAGTACTTGATTAATTTGGCTCAAAAATGATATTTTTATCATAGGTTTATGCTTCTACAAGAGGCACTGCTCTCGGTAGACACAATACAATATATCTGACTTTTTTTAGGTTAAGAAAATTATTTATTTCATATGAACCTACAAATTATTTTTTCACCAAGTCACAATAAACCTTTTACAATTTATTTAAATTGTAATATTTTTTCATTCCATTATAAATAATATTTTTTCACCAAGTCATGATAAACCTTTTACAATTTATTTAAATTCTCATAATGTTTTTAAATTTTAATACAAGTTTCTAAGTTTTCGTTTTTAATGTTCATTTTACCTTTTTACTTCTCACAATGGCATGCTGACCTCACAAAGGCTGGTGAGGTCAATAAGGATCTTTTTTTCATCAGGAACCTTTCCTCAATTAGCCCGAATAAGGATATCTCGTATTTTCTTATCAGAAGTTGAGAATTCCTAGCCATTCCTAGCGAGAAAAAAAAAATCTTTTGCTAAGTCTTGGCATTCGAATAGTGGGGTTCAAAAGCTGCCAAGCATTGATAACAAACACAAAAATTGTAAATGTTACCTGGCAGTCAGCTCACGGAGTAGAAGGCGAAAAACACTTGGGCGATCAGGTTTGGATATCTTTCCCCCAATGGTTCTAGAACCATGTAGAACACCATACAAGAGCATAAGAGCACAAGCTAGGCGTGTGAATGAAGTTGGGCAGGAGATATTTGGAGAAGATTAAGAACGTCAAAGAAGGAGTGACAAAATGGGAGGCACAAGTCATGCGTCAGGGCATAGGTTGTAAGGGAAACTCTCCCTACAAAACCTTCCTCATCCACAATGCCCTCAGAGGGGATGAAGTAAACCTCTCGAAGGAAGGGGGAGTCTCGTCCTAGGAGGATTCAACTAGAAAATGGGTGGAAACCCTAGAAGGGTTTGTGCAGAACTATGCTAGGAAGAACGAGAAGAACCACAACGAACCATTTGATATTTGGGTCGAAGAAAGCGAACTCGGGAAGGTGAGGAAGTGCAAGCTTTCGGAGGCTTAGAGAATGAGATGCAGAGAGGAAACAGAAGAACTTAAAAAGTAAAGGTAACTCAAGGAAATGAAAGGAGACAATGATGAGGGATTCTAAGAGATTCTTGGGAAGGTGAAAGGATATATGTGCACTGTCGGTTATCATTCTTGAAAGTGATGGGTAAAAGCACAGGAACAATTACGGATGTTTGTCTCCTTTTAGATGTGGAGGGAATTCACTATTTGTACAAGCCCAAGCCCTAGTTAGTGTAAACCCTCAGTAGGGTAAGGTCCCTGGGGTCTCTACTTGTCCCAAAGCTAGCAGGGTAGAAGGAAATATGAGATATTCAATTTTCCACTTGATGACAGGAAGAAAATTAATAGGGTAACTTGAAGGGATATTTGGTGCTCACTTCCTAATTGGCCCATCAAATTTAACGAAAGCCCAACGGCCGAGTGCAAGATCAAGGATCGGTCTTATGTGTATATATATATATATATATCATGGATAACAGAGAAAACATCTAACTGATTAGAAAGGTAATCACTCTAATTAATACGGAGAGTTTTCAAAATATACTTTGAAGGTTGGTCATCATCACCATCATCATGCCTCTATAAATAAAACCTAAAGGTAATCCATTTATTCATCCATTGATACACTTGCATTCCGATTATTTCTCTAACTTAGGCAATGAAGTTTCACCGGGCACACCATGCCGCCCTCTCATTTCGTTACAGGTATCTGTGCAATTGGTGGTATGAAACACATCCTTAACAAGGTGGTTGCAAACCATTCTGTTTGGAATGGATCTTGTCACACTAGTTCTAGGTGGTCATAGACCATCTCATTTGGGATGGTCTTACGGCCACCTCCCGTAAGATGGCCACAACAAATTAAATCATAACAGTAGCCTAACATATCTCAAAAATAGGGTTCTCCTCTTCAAACGATCGGACCACCATTTTGGAGTGGTGGGCAACCACCTTGTATTCTAATTTTAAACTTTGATTTTTTATTTTTGGTTGCAAGTTTTGATTTAGAGGTGGGACCTTTTCTCATTTATTGATAAAAAAATTTATGTTTCAATTTTTGGAATCGCCCCCCACCCCCCGCGGCGCTAATCGAAGAGTGTAAGGATCTAACTTAAGCGATATCATAATTGAAGATAAATTTTAAAAGAAATGGTATTCACTATATAGTATGGTGCCACATTTTGATCGAGATCATTTATTTAAACCTTGTAAAAGTCACATTTAAATTAAGATATATATATATTTATATTTATATAATATCTCTTGAGATGCAAAGAATCAAATGCTTACATAAAAAATAAATAAATAAAAGATCAATGAAATACTTTTACTCTGAAAGGATTGGTTAATAAATAAAAGATCAATATACATTTATTAATATATTGATAATTTTTTATATGTTTTAAAAATATTTAAAGATGTTAAAAATAATGAATAAGAATAATAAAAAAATTAGAAAAATAAATTTTGTCTAGGATGCATGCCAAGCAATCACTACTGGGTGGCACCCTAGCAGTACTTTTTGACGATCGACCACGATGGGAATACAAAGAAAGGTGATGATGTCAACAAATTAAAAATTGTGCAACACATTCTAAAAAAAAAAAAAAAGATTGTGTAACACGTCTGATCCAAGAACCAAAGGAGAAAAGGGAACAACTCTCACTTCTAGGGTGAGAAACCTCCAGAGAAAATAGGCATTGAGAAAAGAGAAATCTTCAGTAACTTTTCAGATGGAAAAACATGGAGCCTCTCACTCGGTATATAAGCAGATGCCCTATGGGCTAGGGGTGTACAAGAAACTGACAAACCGGTCGTGACTGACTATAACAGCCCGCTAATTCTTATCTCTTCACCCTTTTATTTCTTTCTTTTTCGCTCATATTAGATAGCAAGGCAATCAGTTCTGGATTCTTTTCCGACAGCAATCACCATCTCTCTCATCTCTACCCTCATCTGGAATCACGCGCATAATTTATATTTTCTTGTAAATCACGTAATTTGTTCTTCACCGACAACTGTAAAATCATGAACAGAATTATCCTAAGCGTTGTACCTCGATGGCGTATTCCGGATCTTATCCACCGAATTTCAAAGTATTAGATAAGCTTGTTTTTAAAGTAGCACAATTATAATAATTTAATGAGCTCTGAAAATATTATAATTGTGGATAATTACTTAGATTAAATATTTTAGTTGTTTTAAGATATTAAGAGGTTTAATTTTACGTCGAAAACTCTTATTTAAATTAAATGGTTTTATCCTCTTTGAGTAATTAAAGATACTTTATCATTTATATGATGATGAAGAAATATTATTTTATAAACCTCAGTTTATAAAATAATAATCTATCTTAATTCCTCTCAGTGTTTATTTAAGTGTTTTATACACTTTGATTAATTAATGATACTTTATCATTTTATGTAATGATGAAGAAAATATTATTTTATAAACCTTAGTTTATAAAATAATATTCTATCTTAATTATTCTCAGTGTAGTAATTAAGTGTTTTATTAATTTAAATGATTTTATCATCTTCGATTAATTAACGGTACTTTATCATTTTATATAATGATGAGGAAATATTATTTTATAAATTTTAGTTTATAAAATAATATTATACCTTAATTCATCGTATTGTTTTATTTAAAGTGTTTTATTTAAAATAAAACACTTACGCGTCTTCAAATCAGTGTTTTAACTCACCGTTGGATTATTTGAGGATCCCGAAGCGTAGGATTGAAACGTTATATCCAAGCCCCTACCCTTTTCCCTTCACTTTTTCTCTTTTTCTTTTTTTTTTTTCTTTCTTTTTCTCTCCCTCTCCCTCTCCCTCGTGGCCGACGGACGCATGAAGCATCCTCCATGGCCGTTCGGATGGAGCTCCTAGCCGGCGCCACCTCCGGCCGCCGGACCCCACCTCCCTCACTGGCCTCACCTCCTCCCTCCGGCAAGCACATCCCAGCCGGTGGTGTACTAAACCGGCCACTCCTTCTCTCTCTTTCTCTCTTCAAAAATATGGGTCTCTAAGGGTTTTTCACGTTTTTGGACCACCATACACGGCCAAATCAGCCACCAAGCACCACCAATGGCCTCACCTCATCAAGGGCTTCCTCCCCATGTCTTTCTTTTTCCCTAACTCTCACTTTTTCTCATATGGGTTTCTCAAAATACACATTCGGTCTCACCACCGTGCGCCGCCGTACACGGCCACCCATGGTGTTTCATCACCCCCAACTTGTTCCTCTCATCACCATGAACCTCTCCAAGAAATTTCATGGCCAACGGAGCTTCGTAGAGTTCTCACTCTCTCTCACTCTCCAAGCCCAAAAATGGCTTCAAACGGCCGATCCGCCGCCGTTAGCCGCCGTACCACCACCACCTCACCACCACAGCTCCATCACATGTTCATCTACCTCTCCCTAGCTTGCCATGAAGTTTTATGGAATTTCGCTACCTCGCGTTTCCTTCCACCGTTCGGATTTACTATTCACGGCGTGATGCCGTCGTGCTACGCCACCTTTGACCACCACAAGGTGACCATGAGCCTTCCAAGGCCACGTCTAGCTTTTCTCAGCCCCAAACTACCACTTTATGTGGTGGACAGCCACCGTACGCGGTGTTATCGCCACGTACGTTCCTCCGACGCATGTTCGTGACGAGCAGCGAGCGACGCACGGGTTATCCCGTCGATGGTATAACCCTCTATCTCTAGTTATTTTACGTTTAAAATAGTTAGTTGGTTGGTTTGTGGTTTGTGTAGTTGTATTTGTGGAGTTCGCTGCGTAGTTGTGAAGCGAAGTGTGGTTGTGAAGTGTTGGGTTTGATTGTGTAGTTTTGTGGATTGTGCTGTGAAGTATGGGCGTGATATGGATGCCGTAGTTGTGATACGGCGTGTAGTGCGAAAGGAGTACGCGTGGTGCGTACTCCGTGTCGCGTAGCGATGCACCGTGAGACGTGTACCGTAGAGATGTGTGTTGTAGTGTGGATGGAAGAGAGTTCACGTGAGTGTACTCTGTACTAAGTCGTGATACACCGGATGGCGTGTCACGAAGGGTTGGATGGCGTAACAGAGAAGTGTGGAG
>QGSO01000839.1:112383-212118 GCA_011037825.1 Carya cathayensis
AATTGCATAATTAAGTTGTTTAAATGGGTGATTTATTTTATCAAATAAAGATTGAACACTTAATTATGCATCAAATTCTAATATTGAATGCAAATTAATTGATGTCAATATTTTATATACATAAAGTTCTATATTTGCCTTTGAAAGAAATACATTTTTTATGTACTGCAGGGCATTTATGAAAATACTAAAAGAGAATGGAACTCACGGCTGGAACTCAAGGGAGCAAGCAGAAAATCAGCACATGCAGAAAGATAGAAATGCAACCCACTCCACCATTCTTCAAAGTTAGGCCACCCACTCCCAAGTTAGGCCACCCACTCCACCATTCTTCAAAGTTAGGCCACCCACTCCCAAGTTAGGCCACCCACTCCACCATTCTTCAAAGTTTGGCCACCCACTCTTGAGAAATGGTAGGATGCTCTCTCCTATAAATAGGAGAGAGCTCAGAAGAGAAAGGGCATCAAGGCAGTGGAGACGAAGGAGGGGAGTTATTTTGCAAGTTATTTCCTTTGTATTTTGCAAGTTATTTACGGGGTTAATTTTTAAGTTATTAGTTTTGGAGTTTTGAGTTTTCATTACTTTGTTATAAGTTTCAGTTTTCATTACCTTGTTATAAGTTTCAAGTTTTTATTACTTTGTTATAAGTTTTGGAGTTTCAATTTTATTACCTTGTTATAGTTTCAAGTTTATTACCTTGTTATAGTTTCAAGTTTATTACCTAGTGTTGGTTTCAATTTTATTACTTTAATTTAGTTTGTCTTATTTCTTCGAGTTGATATTATAGACTTTTTATTTTTTATTTCATTCTAAAGTTTATTTATATTTTCTTAGTTTTTGATATGATTCCACTTAGATTTATTTTTGTTACTAAAAATATCATGTGTAACTAATTACTAAAGCTTGGGTTGTGGAATGAGATTTAATTTATTTTAGATTCTAGTTTGATGCAATATATTATTGTTTAATGTTGATTTCACTAAATTACTAGTCGGATTCAAATGGAAAATAGATTGCGGCTCTTGCTCTTGTTTTGTTGTTGACGTAAGGCACAACAAAAAGCTTGAATTTATCAAGGTCTCTTTCGATTGTTTATGAATATAAATTTGGCTAGTAAATTAGAGAATTTCTTGAGAAAATATTGCAAATACTTGAGCTTAATTTTTATGTTCCGAATATCAATTCCTTGACTGGATTGTTAATCGAGAAATTATCTAGAATCCGAGATAAAAAGAATCTCAAACCCAACCCAAGTGTTTGTTAATTTGTTTTTTTAGAAACTCTAAATTCAATTTCAATTATTTTTTTTGGCATAGCATTTTAATTTTATTTTCACCTCACATACTCGATTCATTTGTTCCTTACAGATCCTTTATACGCTTTGATAACCCATTGTCCCTGTGGAATACGATCCTGGACTTATCCTTGATACAACTTGACACTTCTGCACTTGGAAGCACATTCTAAATTGAGTCAAGTTTTTGGCGCCGTTGCCGGGGACAACTGGTGTTTATCAGAGTATTTTTTTTTTTCTCTGAGAGGATGTTTATGGAGCTGTGAACCTCTTCACAGCCTGGGTGATATTCTTACCTCTCATTTTACTGGTTTACTGTTATCTTGTTTTGTGCTGAAGTTGCATGTCTGGTTGGGCTAGAGATAGCACACATAGACTTGCTAGGACTGAATCATCGACCTCATCATCGAGTGCATCATCTGATTCTCTTAAATCATCAGTTGACACTCATAGTAACATGGCTGAAGAAGAGGGACGCAATGATGGGGAAATGGCAAATCCCAACAGGACACTCAGAGAATATTTGCATCCTATTAGGACCACCACTCCATCATGCATCATTACACCTTTGAATGCTCATACTTTCAATTTTAAACCTGGAATGATACCATTATTACCTCATTTTCATGGGATGGATTCTGAAAATCCCTACTTGCATCTCAAAGAGTTTGAGGAAGTATGCTCCACATTTTTGGATCGAAATTGTACTGAGGAAATTGTTAGATTGAAGTTGTTTCCTTTTTCTCTTAAGGACAAAGCAAAAACATGGTTGAATGCATTGAGGCCAAGATCCATTGGAACATGGCAAGAAATGCAAGCCGAATTTCTAAAAAAAAATTTTCCAATGCATCGCACCAATGCTTTAAAGAGACAAATCATGAATTTTTCTCAAAAGGAAACTGAAACTTTTTATCAAAGTTGGGAAAGATTCAAAGATCTCTTAAATGCTTGTCCACACCATGGTTACGAAAATTGGCGCATTATTAGTTTTTTTTATGAAGCTTTGATACCTAAGATGCGACAATTTGTTGAAACCATGTGTAATGGAGAATTCTTTAATAAGGAACCGGAAGAAGCATTTGCATATTTCGATTACTTGGCTGAAAACGCTCAATCATGGGACACTTCTTGTGTCTATGATAGAGCTGAACCATTGAGGATTGTAAGTGGGGGAGGTAAATATGTCTTAAATGAAGAAGATGATTTGAAAGCTAAATTTGCCTTATTGTCAAAAAAATTGGAGGCGATTGAGTTGAAGAAAGTAAATGAAGTACAAACTGTACCTCAAATTACTTTGAGCTGTAATATTTGTGAGGGCCAAGGACATTCAACTAATGATTGCCCAACCATTCCAGCTTTTAAAGAAGTTCTTTTGGATCAATCTAATGCTGTTAATATGGTTGCTAAATCTTTTTCAGGTCCTTATTCCAACACTTACAATTCGGGATGGAGAAATCACCCTAATTTCAGTTGGAGGGGTGAACAAGCTGCTTTACCTGCACCCAACATAGCTGGTCCTTCACAAATTGTACCCTACACTACTCCAGGAGGTCCAGGACCATCTCAATATGCCAACCACATGTTACCAGTTCAGAAAAAGAACCTTGAAGACAATTTCCAGCAATTATCCACCAACTTTCAGCAGCTGTCCACCAATTTTCAGCAATTCATGCAAAGCCAAGCTGCTATCAATAGTCAAAATTCCCAAGCCATTGCTGACATTCGAGGGTCAGTCACAAGGTTGACCACAACCATGAGCGCTCAAGAGAAAGGGAAGTTCCCTGCACAATCTCAACCTAATCCACAAGGCCAAAACCAACAATTTCAAAGTATGGCAGGAGATCCAAATGTCAAGCAAGTCAAGGCTATTACAACCTTGAGAAGTGGTAAGGTGATCGGCATCCCAGATCAAGAGGTAGAAAAGAATGGTAACATTTCTAAACCTCCTTCTGAAAATGAGGCACATGGTCCTTTGGAATCTAAAAGTGTCCCAAGCACTACACCTGCACCTTTTCCTCAAAGGTTAATCCCTTTGCACAAAGATAAGCATCACGCTGAAATCCTTGAAATTTTTAAGCAAGTTAGGATAAATATACCATTGTTGGATGCTATTCAACAGATTCCTACCTATGCTAAATTTTTAAAGGATTTATGCACCGTGAAAAGAAAATTAAATGTGCAAAAGAAAGCTTTTCTTACTGAGCAGGTTAGTGCTATTATCCAAACCAACACTCCTCCCAAATACAAGGATCCAGGATCCCCTACCATAGCTTGCATGATAGGGAACTCAAAAATAGGCCAAGCATTATTAGACTTAGGTTCCAGTGTGAACTTATTGCCTTATAATGTTTATGTTCAGCTTGGATTGGGTGAGTTGAAATCTACTTCTATCACATTGCAGTTGGCAGATAGGTCTATAAAGATTCCTAGAGGTGTTGTGGAAGATGTTTTGGTTCAAGTAGACAAATTCTACTATCCAGTAGACTTTGTCGTACTCGACATGCAATTGACTAATCATTCTACTTTCCAAGCACCGGTTATCTTAGGAAGACCTTTCTTGGCCACTTCTAATGCACTCATAAATTGTAGAAGTGGAGTTTTAAAATTGAGTTTTGGAAATATGACCTTGGAGCTAAATATTTTTAATCTTTGCAGGCAACCGCAAGAAGTTGAAGAAGTTCATGAAGTGAATTTGATGGAAAATTTCATTGATGACAATTCTGCACATTACTTTCAACTTATTGATTCTTTAGAGGAATTTGAAGAAGATTTGAAAATATTTGATAATATTAATGACTCATCTCTTATTTCTTAATAGGTCAGCAAGTTACACAACCATGGAGGCCAAAATTTGAGCAACTTCCACCATTGACATCAACTCTCAAACCTTCGGAGGAGCAATCCCCAACTTTGGACTTCAAACCTCTTCCATTGGAGTTAAAGTATGCTTTCTTAGGACCACAAAGCACTTTCCCTGTGGTAATTTCTTCTCACTTAACTAGTGAACAAGAAGATAAATTGCTAGATGTGCTTAAGAAGCATAAAAAGTCTATTGGATGGACAATGGCTGATATAAAAGGTATAAGTCCCTTAGAGTGTACCCATAGGATTTATTTAGAAGATGATGCAAAACCTTCTCGGGAAATGCAAAGAAGGTTGAATCCCACAATGAAGGAAGATTTGATTTTTGGAATTCTTGGAGATGTTTTGATTTACGGTCAAAGCTTGTGATTCAAGTGTTTAGATCTTTTTACAAAAAATTTTGGTGTTGATTATTAGCTTTTTGTAAATGGATATTTTAAGTATGGTTTTAAACTTAGAATTGGAAGATATTTGTTGCAAAATTTTGGTTTAAGCATGAGTTTTGAAGTTGGAAGGAATTGCAACAAAAATCAAGAGAAATGGCCATGGATGTTTCGGGCATAGCATGTTTTCCATAGTTGTGATTTGTTTTAAATTTTTCTAAATTGATATTTGAGTTTAGGACAAAATTTACATAAGGAATGTAAATTTTGAAAATTTTTGGAGTTAGGATGTGAAATCCTTAAGTTAAGGGTAAAATGGTATTTTTTCCACATGTAGAGGGTAAAATGATAATTTTACTCTAAGTTAGCTTATTTTTATGTTTATAATTGTTAGTAATTAAATTTCTAACTTTTAGAATACCTTCTTACAGTTTCTCGTGTTTCACGTTTTATTCTCGTAGAACGCGACGATCGAAGTAAGTTAGCTTCTAACTTACTATCAGTTTACTGTGTATGTATGATGGGTAAGGGAACTACAATTTATGTATGTATGTTATCATATATGCCATGCTATGCCACGTCATTACATGTTTATTTGGTATGCATGATTTATTCTGTCACGAATATTTATCTGTTACACAATCTATTCTGTCACATATTGCTATATGTTATAAGTATGTCATGTTAAGTATGTCATATGTTACATATATGTCATATCATGTAATATTCACCATTTCAAGTATGTCATATCATGTAATATTCTTCATTACAACTTTTTCAAATCCCCATACAAAATATAATAAATAATTCAACTTTTTCAAATCTCAATACAAAATTAATATTAAAAAATTCTATTATAATAATATTTTATTCATTACCATTCAAAACATCTCATCTCATCTCATCTATGTAACCAAGCAGGGCCGTGCTAGGATGAGGTAATATCCTAGTGGAACTCCTTTGTTCACGCTGGAGTGTCTAAATAGGTGTGAAATTCCCTGGATTAACAAAGTATAGTCAACAGGTTGCGAATGGGGTCTAACTAGCTGGTCAGCAAAGCGCGCCGGGCACTAACGCTGATGGAGCTATATTTTATTTTACGTGTGCTCACAGCAAGTGTGGCACAAACAATTCATGGGGCCACAACCACTGTGGAACATGAAGTATGAGGCCACAACAACTGTGGAGCATACGCTACGTGAGATACAGCAATTGTGACAAGTAGAATACGTGGGGCCACAACAACTGTGGAGTACGTATTAACGCATTCATAGCTGGTGTAGATACTTGTGTTGTGATGCGGTAATTGGCAGGGACACACGGCTCTAGGGAACTCGTGTAGCACCCATATGGTCACGTTATTAATTAAGTCAATTGAACAAGAGTCCAAGTTTATGTCAAGAAGTTAAGAATAAGCAATCATGGTAATCCCATGAGATAAGAATAAGCAATCATAGAGACTCCATGAGATAAGAATAAGTTTCAGATCAAGTTCATGTTATGTTATGTTATGTTCACATACATGTCATGTTCATCTTCACGTTAAGTTTCAAGTTCATGTTCATATCATGTTATGTTCACGTTTATGTTATGTTCAAGCTCACATTTATGTTAGTTTATGTTCATGTTCACCTTATGTTTCAAGTTCACGTTCATGTCATGTTATATTCACGTACATGTTATGTTCAAATTCACGTTCATGTCATGTTATGTTCATGTTTACATTATCTATCAAACTCACGTTTATGTCATGTTATGCTCAGGTTTATGTTAAATTCAAGTTCATGTTTATGTTATGTATGTTCATGTTCATGCTATGATTCAAGTCATGTTATGTTTCAAGTTCACATTCATGTTATGTTGCTAGCCCATGTTATATTATAAGTTCAAATTCATTCATGTCAAGTCAAGTTCAGTTCACATTTCAGTTCAGGTTATGTCAGTTATGCCATGCTATATGTCAAGTTATGCTATGCTTACTTATGACTTTAATTATGCATTCATGCTTTTACTGCATGCATTCATAATTAACCTGTGTGAGAGTTTCCTGTTAACTTATTGAGATTTGTAATCAAATCTCACCGTGGTAGTCCAACTACCATTCCCCCCTGAATGGTAGGCGATGTGTCAGGACAGAGCAGGGATCAAACATTGGTAGATTGAAGGAGGTTGACTAGACGCCGCAGACACAACGAGGAGCTTATAGCTTCCCTAGTTAGTTTTTGGACAGTATTCTGGCCTCATTAGTCGAGTTACACGAGTTACTCGACGAACTTCCTCAATAGTGTATTTTGGTAATGTAAATATGGAGTCTAATCTCCCATTGTTTTTGAGGTTGCAGTCTTCTAAGACTCGTGTTGAAATCGTGGTGTTTATTTTGTTAAGTATGCTTGGTTATGATTTAACTATTTGGGATATTATAAGTTTGGTGCATAGTATTGCTCAAAAAAAAATTATCCGCTGTGAATATTGCATAATGCTATGTGCATGTTAGGAATATTGCATCTTATATGTCATGAACGGGGGCAGGTAACCTTGTGTTGCATGTCCCGACGTTTCAGATGTCCGTTCGATCCCAAGCGGAATCTGGGGGCGTCACACCGCCTATGATTCCCACCTACAATGTAAGCTGTAAGGATGATGATAAGTCTCGCCTATGATTTCTGCCTACAGTGCTAGCTGTAGGGATGGTGGTAAGTCTTGCCTATGATTCCTACCTACAATGACTGAATGAATGGATATGTTAAGCCATTTTCTAGGAAAATGACGGTTTATGATTAAATGGATACGATGACCATTTTCAGGGAAAATGGTGGATTTATGTTTGGGCCATTTTCTAAGAAAATGACAGATGGTATTTAATAGTGTGTTTTGGGTCAAATGGAAGTTTTGGCATGCATTGGAAAAATGTATCATTTTCAGGGGAAAATGATGGTTTTGTTTCTTGCATGTTTTATCATGTGGATGCATACAAGGTGGTTGTTTTAATATATTTTTATCTCTTGGATTGTTTGGTTGATTACTTACTGAGATTCATAGTCTCACGTGGTATTCCTATCCTACGGTTCCGTTTTATGGAATCATAGATTTTGATGTAGAGGATGAAGTTGAGCCTGAGGGATCGGCTCTGCCAGAACAGTGACTTGTTGTCACTTGTTGAGCATAGGATTTGTTTCTCCTTGTTGGTTATGTAGTTTGGCTTCCATTTTATTTCATTGGATAACTGTATAACCTCTTTAAAAATCTTTTATTTCTCTGCTGTGATTATTTATGTACACATAATTGCCTGCTCACATTAAGCACTTGATGTTTGGGGTGTGTGACCTACGCTGTCATCATCCCGGTGTCACGATTCTTGCCTTTTTGCAAATGGGGGTCGGGGCACCATAGAAGATCTCTCCAAGTGATAGTCCGAATAGTGATTACAAGGCCTATTAAAATTAAAATTAGGAGGGATGCTAATATCATCCCATACCATACAATTTACATATTTTAGATTTTATTTTATTTTATTTTTATTAAACTAATTAAGTTATTCTACTCATTATCCATACATCACATATTTTTCATAGAAAAAAATAAAAGATATACGTGTGTGGAATGATAAGAAGAATTATTCTAAAATTAGGATTTATAAAAGTTTAGGGCTCATATCTGACAATTTATTGATTTAGTTTATTGTAAAGTAATTAATGAAATCACGACATGGTGATGTGTGATTGGAGAGCATAAAAATCATTTTTATAGATGAAAGATTATGAGATAAGAGGGGTTGAAAAAAAAAAGCCTAAAGAATTGTAAATCACATATGGTAGATTTTTATAAAATTTTAAACTTTTGCTTCTGTACATAATATTAGAAATATATTATAAACTTTTTTACACACACACATATATATATATAGGAACACTGCTAAGGTTGGTCGATGTTAACCCAAGGGAAATTTTATCTGAATTAAATCTGGAATTGCTTAGCCGATCTCTTCTGTACAGCCTGGATGAAGAGTAGTTCTATCTTATAATTAATGTGCTGCATGGTATAGAGCACTGCAAATCTCACACTTCTGCATTCTCAAACGTCTTGTCCAATCACTAGCATTAATAATTGATGAAGCCTCAATATATTGTTGTGAAAACGATGACAATAAAGTGAAAGAAAAATGGAATATGAAAAAGAAAATCACACACGACACACAGATATATGTGGTTCAGCAAATTGTCTACGTCCACGGGAGCTGCAGAGGATTTTATTGCTTGAGGAATCACACTACAATGGAGGGGCGAAGCACTGTTCACCAACAGTGTTGTACAGTACGACCATAAGTGTAGAAAACACTTATTTATAGTGAAACGGCAGAAAAAAGCCCTAGATCTGAAATTATACGATGTTCGCTCGAGCGGCGTGTCGAGCGCGCGTCGAGCGAACTCCCTTCTGCAAGGCTCGAGCTCACTGTCGAGCGGACATCGAGCATTCAACTCTGCCTGATTTCGCTCGAGCGGCTAATGCCATCCGCTCGAGCTCATTGTCGAGCAACCTTCGAGCGTTCAAATCTGCGTGGCTTTGCTCGAGCGGCGGCCTCCAGACTCCACAATACCCAACAATTCTCCCACTTGGAGACTGGTACACTCGCTGCATCGTCCTCTTCCTCAAACGTGATATCCTCCACCTCTGCAACTCACTGCCCCTGTCTTCTGACTCACTCAAAAATGAGTAGCATTAATGCTATCCCAAGTGTAGGAGGATGTCGTGTAATAATAAGGAATAAATTCCTAGATCGTCTCCTCAGGGAAAATTTACTCAAAATTTAAACTCGTTGAAAAATTGTGAAAAACTTCACAAAGAAAAAAAAAATAAATGGTATGTGCAATGGATGGAAATTTTACTAGTCATGGACTAGATTCATGTTTTTAGATTTGTTTGTCGGATTTGAATGCAGCGATGAAAAGTAAGGAATGAAAATGCATGAAACTAAATTAAAATTGCTGAAATTAATAGACTGAAATTTAAAAGAACAAGAAAAATAAATGACATTAATTTAAATAATAGGAATTAAAGATGCAAGAAAATAAATGACATTAACCTAAATAGAGGAATTACAAGTGCGAGAAAAATAAATGATAGTTAATTTAAATAAACAGAAATTAAAGGTGCAAAAATAAATAAATGACAGTAATTTAAATAGACAGAAATTAAATGTGCACGGAAAATATAAGACATTAAACTGAAATTAAATAAAAACAGGAATTGTAAGGAATAAACTTGATGTTTGGAAATGGAGACTGCGTTCTCCAATCCAAAAATCTGAACTTCCAGATAAAATGATTTCTCAAATAAAATAAACGCTCTAAATAAAATGCATCCTAAAAGAAATTGAACTCTCAATTAAATTAAAATTTCAAATAAATTACACACTCAAATTGAATTTGAGCTCTAAATAAAATAAACACTAAAAGAAATTATTTCCTAGATGAATACAAAGAAAGCTTGCTTTAACATGGAAAGAAAACTTGCTTCCTTAAGTTTCAAATTAAAGCTGTAAAATAAACTGATGCTGAATGAAAACTAAAACAGAAGCATGAAACTGAAAAATGAATTAAAATGAACAACAACTGCCGAATGAAATGAGAATGAAACTGAAAAATGAAAGCTAAGTTTTAAAGTTCTGTCTTCTCTCCTTCGTCTCCACTGCCTTGATGCCCTTTCTCTTCTGAGCTCTCTCCTATTTATAGGAGAGAGCATCCTACCATTTCTCAAGAGTGGGTGGCCTAACTTGGGAGTGGGTGGCCTAACTTTGAAGAATGGTGGAGTGGGTGGCCTAACTTGGGAGTGGGTGGCCTTTCTATCTTTCTGCATGTGCTGATTTTCTGCTTGCTCCCTTGAGTTCCAGCCGTGAGTTCCATTCTCTTTTAGTATTTTCATAAATGCCCTGCAGTACATAAAAAATATATTTCTTTCAAAGGCAAATATAGAACTTTATGTATATAAAATATTGACATCAATTAATTTGCATTCAATATTAGAATTTGATGCATAATTAAGTGTTCAATCTTTATTTGATAAAATAAATCACCCATTTAAACAACTTTATTATGCAATTCTAACCTTTTATCATCTTCATGCTAGAAGACCAACTGAAGTTGCGCACAACTTCAGTTTCTCAAGTGTAACACCCTTAGTCAACATATCAGCAGGGTTCTTGCTTCCACAAATTTTCTCAAGTAACAATTGTCCGTCATCTAACAATGATCGTATGAAGTGATACCTGATCTGAATGTGCTTGGTCCTGGAATGAAATGCTGGATTCTTGGCAAGGAATATGGCGCTCTGACTATCACTGTAGAGAGTGCCTTTTTGATTCTTCTTACCCAATTCCTCCGAGAAGCCTTGTAGCCATATCATCTCCTTTGCAGCCTCTGACACTACAATATATTCAGCTTCTGTAGTAGACAAAGAAATTGTTTTCTGTAGATTAGAACCCCATGACACTGCAGTACCACCAAGAGTATAAAAAAAACCCGTGGTACTCTTCCTACTATCAATGTCTCCAGCTAAATCAGCATCAACATAGCCCTGCACCTCTAAGCCCTCTCCTGAGAAACACAAGCAGGTTTTTTAGGAGCCTTTTAGGTACCTCAAAATCCACTTCACTGCTTCCCAATATTTTTTCCTGGGTTACTAATGTATCTACTCACAACTCCCACTGCATGGGCAATATCCGGTCTTGTGCAAACCATAGCATACATAAGTGAACCAATAGCTGAGGCGTAAGGAACCTTACTCATGTCGTCTTGTTCCTCCTCTGACTCGGGTGACTGATTCTTGCTGAGTCTGAAGTGACTGCCCAAAGGTGTGCCAACTGGTTTGGCCTTGTCCGTATTGAACCTGCTAAGTACCTTTTTCACATACTCAGCCTGTGAGAGTCTCAACGTGCCTCTGACTCTATTTCTAACAATCCTCATGCCAAGGATTTGCTTTGCAGCTCCCAAATCCTTCATTGCAAAGTGCTCTGACATCTGCTTCTTCAGATTGTTGATCTCATCAATACTAGCCCCTGCAATAAGCATGTCATCCACATACAACAGTAGAATAATATGAGAATTGTCAAAATGCCTGACATAGCAACAATGATCTGCCTGACATCTGATGTACCCTACACTGTGCATGAAATTATCAAATTTCTTGTTCAACTGTCTAGGAGCTTGCTTTAGGCCATTTAAGCTCTTCTTCAGTCTGCAAACTGAACCTTCCTTTCCCCTCAGGCTGGTGCATGTAAATGTCTTCTTCAAGGTCTCCATGAAGAAAGGTTATCTTCACATCAAACTGCTCAAGAAATAAATCTTCGGTAGCAACCATAGACAGTACCATCCTGATGGTTGTAATCTTTACCACAGGAGAAAAGATCTTAGAGTAATCAATACCATGCTTCTGTTGAAAGCCTTTTACAACAAGTCTAGCCTTGTACCTCTTACTGACATCATGCTCAGTTTTTACCCGGTACACCCACTTGTTGTGTAATGCCTTCTTCCCTGATGGAAGTTCTGTCAACTCCCATGTCTGATTTCCTAACAGGGAATTCATCTCATCTTTCATGGCCAGCTCCCACTTGCTAGAATTTTCATCTTGCAAGGTTTCTTCATAACTCTGCGGTTCTCCACCACATGTCAACAAAATATAGTTCAAGGTTGGTGAGAAACGTTGTGGAGGACGTCTAGTCCTAACTGACTTGTGAACTACAGCTGTAGGAGTGGACGGCTCTGAAACTGACTGCGGAATAATAGGAATGGGTGCACTGGACCCACTCTCCTCGTCACTCACATCTCTACACTACACTGTGACCTCTAGTAGGTCATCAAATCTTATGAACTCGAACTCCTGAGGAGCTACTTCGGAAGCTGTACTAGACTTGTCCTTGTACACAATCTTCTCATTAAAAATTACATTCCTGCTTCTTATGATCTTCCGACCCTGATCATCCCAGAAACGATAGCCAAATGCCTTGTCTCCATAGCCAATGAAATAACATTTCTTTGACTTAGCCTCAAGTTTACTACGAGCATCAGGATTAATAAGAACATAAGAAAAATAACCAAAAGTTTTAAGGTGAGAAAATTTGACATCTTTCTCGCTCCAAACCTCTTCAGGCAATTCACAATCTAATGGGACGATGGCCCCCTGTTGATCAAGTAGACGGCAGTGCTGACCGCATCTGCCCAGAAAGTTGGTGGTAGTCTGGCGTGCAATCTCATGCTTCTAGCACGCTCATTTATGGTCCTATTCATACGCTCAGCAACTCCATTTTGTTGTGGTGTCCCAGGAATGGTCTTCTCCATTCTGATACCCTAAGCTGCACAGTACTCCTTGAACCCACCATCAATGTACTCACCACCATTGTCAGACCTCAAATATTTCAGTTTCAAGTCTGTCTCTATCTCAACCATGGCCTTCCAAGTCTTGAATGCATTAAATACATTAGATTTATGCTTCAAGAAATAAACCCATACCTTCCTACTATGGTAATCAATGAACGTGACATAGTAACGAGAACTCCCAAGAGATGCCACTGGAGAAGGTCCCCACACATCTGTGTGTACAAGATCCAGTTTTCCTGTCTTTGGCGTTCTGCCACTTTTCAAGAAACTGACCTTCTTCTGTTTCCGCATAATGCAACTCTCACACATACTGAGATCAACTGACTTCAGTTCTGGTAACTTGCCTCTGGACAGAAGTTCTTTCATACCCTTCTGACTCATATGGCCAAGCCTACAATGCCACAAATCTGCTGTGCTCTCTGCAACGGTAGTAGCAATAGTGTTAATTAAACCGGTAGTCATATATAGTGTACCAGTTTTCTTACCCCGAGCCAGTACCAATGCCCCTTTTGTGACCTTCCAGGTGCTATCTGAGAACACTACTGAATGACCACACTCATCGAGCTGCCCAACAGAAATGAGGTTTTTCTTCAACTCAGGAATGTGTCTGACCTTTTGCAAGGTCCATTTGTTCTTGTTAGGGAGTGCAATGTCAATGTCTCCCATCCCCACCACGTTCAAAGCCTCTCCATCAGCCAGATACATCTTCCTAAAGTCACCTGTAACATAATTCCGCATTAACTCCCGGTGGGAAGATGTATGGAAGGAAACCCCTGAATCCAGTATCCAGTCATCGAACTGCAAGCAATAGTGCATCCTGTACTTCTTCAGTTACAACATTAGCACTATCATTCTCTGTCTTCTTAGGATTTTTGCAGTTCTTCTTTATGTGGCCAGCCTTGCCACAATTCCAGCAAGTTGCCTGCGAACCAGGCCTTGACTTGCTCTTGCCCCTATGCTTTGATTTTGATCTTCCTCTGTTTGAGTTCCTGTCTTGTGATCTCCCTCGAGAGTGAACATTCAGTGCTGAACTCGAACCCGAGGTCTCGCCAGAATCTTTTCTGCGCACCTCCTCAGCCAAAATCAAATCACGAATATCATCATATTTTAGCTTAGATTTACCGGCAGAATTACTAACAGCCATTCTCATGGCTTCCCAGTTATTTGGTAATGAAGCCAACATTATCAGTGCACATATCTCATCATCAAATTCAATTTCAACAGACGACAATTGATTTGTGATAGTATTAAAATCATTCAGATGTTGTGCAACAGACATACCATCCGCCATCTTTAAATTGAATAACTTTTTCATCAAGTGTACCTTGTTATTCACTGACGGCTTTTCATACATACCTGACAAAGCCGTCATGAGATCCGCAGTCTTCTTCTCCTTGATGACGTTGTGTGCAACGGATCTTGACAGGGTTAATCGAATAACCCCCAGAACCTGTCGATCCAACAGATTCCAATCAGCCTCATCCATCTTTTCCGGTCGCTTCCCCAATAATGGAAGATGAAGTTTCTTCCTATAGAGATAGTCCTCTATTTGCATCCTCCAGTAACCAAAATCCATGCCATCAAACTTCTCGATCCCCGATACCTTCACTTCATCTCCAGCCATCGTTTTCCGTCAGACCCGAACCTTGGCTCTGATACCAATTGTTGTGAAAACGATGACAATAAAGTGACAGAAAAATGGAATATGAAAGAGAAAATCACACACGACACACAGATATACGTGGTTCGGCAAATTGCCTACGTCCACGGGAGTTGCAGAGGATTTTATTGCTTGAGGAATCACACTATAATGGAGGGGCGAAGCACTGTTCACCAACAGTGTTGTACAGTACGGCCTTAGGAACGAATAGGTAGAACAACATGACTACCCATATGCAAACAACAAAAAAGATGATGCCTAATTTCATGTTGTAAACCATAAGCATAAAAGTTATTATATAATTCAGAATGATGGTCAAATAGAAGTCGCACCCCGCACTCTTTCACCTTCACGCTCGAGCTACTTACTTTAATTGATACTCCAATGTAGCTCCATTCATCCAGATTATTTGACTGCTTCAAAAACCACTTGGCTGGTACAAACACCCAAAACCCAAGTGGCCCTACTAAAGGGTCTTCAGGGGCACGAAGGACTAATGATTCTTTTAGAGGACCTTTGTTAGTCTCAAAATGATAAACAAACTCAACAAACTGGTGATCAGGATGACTACTCTTGAAAAGCATAGGATCTGAGTTCTCAAGCCCATGAACTTCATAAATGGTAATATGAACACATCCCAACCAATTACTCATGTTATTATCTAAGTTTGGATGGATTGGAAGTTTTACATGAGAACCAAAACTTCTAGTGTTGAACAACTCTGGAATTTCAGCTCCCCTTGGAGAAGGGCCACATGCTATTACTGGATTAAAACAATTACTTTCCTGCATCATTTGAAGCAAAAACAGAAAGATGTTAATTGGAGTATATATATTAAATAATCGCTTCCACAAAACGTCTTATGAAGAGAAAGAGACTCACAACTTCATAGCCTTTTATTTCCAAATTGCTTTCTTCATTCAAGCTTCTAATGTAGTAGACTCTGGCATCATAATCAATATAGAAGGCCCTAATAGAGTCATCATTGGTCATAAACAAATCCTGCATAGAGCATGCATTTGAACAAAACTTTGGCACTGCGAAAAACTTAGTGAACTTGATAATAGTTCCACCGGTATACAATTGTTCTAGATACCACTCACCATTCATGTCTTGAATTTTGCCAAGTGCTATGCAATCAGATACATCCAGAATTTTAAGAGATGACAAACCACAAATAAAGCTCAGGAAAATTGAGAGCTTTTTGCAATTATGTAAAGACAATATGGAAAGGCCATGTAAATTCTTAAATGATAAGGGTAGTTCTTTTATGGCAGTACCATTCAAATAAAGTAACCGCAATGAAGTCATGTTCCCCACAATGTCTGGAAACTTCTCAAATCTTGAACAATCAGAAAGATAAAAATGTTCAAGAGAATCCATGCTAATCTTGTTTGGAAAGCTTTTAAGGCATTTGCAAGCATGTAGATTTAGTCGTTTAAGCTGTTTGAGAACACCAATAGATTTGTGGACCTTAGATAAACTTGTACAACCTTCAAGGTCTAGTGTCTCAAGATTTGGGACTCCAGTGAGGTCTGGTGTCTCCAACAAGTTTTGAGAGCCGCTAAGATCAAAGCGTTTCAAACTCCCTAAACTCTGAAATAAAACAATAAATGTTGAACAAGAAAAAAGCATTAACGAGCTTAGTACTATTAGTAAAAACAAGAGCATTAAGAAGAACAAGAAGAAAACAACTTACACTAATTCCCTTCCACAGTTGCTTGATGTGACTGCATGGAAATCTAAGTTCAATAAGATTGTCTGCTCGAAAGCTGTTTAACAAGGATTTTGAAGGATATTCAGACCATTCTAGCACCCGTAACCTATGTGTTGGTATGGATCTTAAAGGGTTACTGTGCCAATGCAGATTCAAAAACTTATCACGGAGATTATAAAAACTGTTGACAATACTTGTGTTGCGAATTTTAAGAATTCTCAATTTCTTCACCTTTGAGAAGGCTTTAACACTGAATCGTTCCTGATCTTCTTGATTAGGTAAGTTTAGCACTATGCCTTCAATCACTTCAGTTCCCTAAACATCAAAAACAATAAAATTGTGTGAGAAATATTTGTGAAAAAAACTTAAGAATTAGAATGAACATACACAATAAGTATATCTCTGGATAGATCCACTTACAGAATTGTTCTTCAACACGTGAAGGACATCCTCACAATGCCACAATCTACTACACCTGCCAGGCTCTTCGGGGGATTCATCATAAATTATTTCTTGACCCATTTTTTGTAGCAAATCATGCATCCTCAACTTTTTAGATGAGATGGTTATAAAACATTTCTCCATGAGAATATCAATATTGAGGTTTGGGTAGTAACCAAAACTTTCTAATATATCCATTAAAATGCTATCTAAGACCTCTCCTGTGAAGAAACAAGCAATATCTAAAAACAATTTCTTTTGCAAATCCTCCAATCCATCAAAACCTACTTGAAGTATATCTAAAATTGCTTTATTAGGATTTGCTTTTAGTTGATCCCAAGCACCTTTCCATGCATTTGTTCCTCTACCAAACAAGGAGGACCCTAAAACCTTTAGAGCTAAAGGAAGGCCTTGAGCATATTTCACAAAGCCTTTGGATAAATCCACATAATTTTCTTCAGGATGGGGTTTCTTGAAAGCTGCCAAACTAAAGAGGTGCAACGCTTCATCATTATTCAACTCATTAACCTTATATATATTATTCACTCCATGTCTTTTCAACAAATGGCTATCTCTACTTGTTAAAATGATTCTACTCCCCGGACCAAACCAATCATGGCTCCCTGCTAATGCTATTAGATGTTGTTCTTTGTCCACATCATCAAGCACTAAAAAAACTTTTTTATTACATAGCCTATTCCGTATCATATTCATTCCCTCACGATCGTCCCATATATTTATTTCCCTTTCCATGAAGATCTTAGAAAGAAGTCGTTTTTGTAAAGAAACTAAACCATGATTTCTAGTTTCTTCTCTAATACAAGCAACAAAGCTGCTAGCTTCAAATTGGTAAGATATTCTATCATAAATGACTTCTGCCAAAGTTGTCTTACCCGCTCCACCCATACCATGAATTCCTATAAAGCGAACATCATCCAATCCAATACCAAGTATGTTCATCATTTCCTCCACACGGGATTCTATTCCAACAAGGTCCTTGGAAAGAGTTGAAAAGTTACGACTCAATCCTTGAAGTATCCTTTCAATGATTTCTTGGACAATTGTTGATTCATACCTGGGAAAAATGATAAGATGATTAATTGTTATAAGATAGTGATAGCTTTTGCATAAGGTATTACTCTGCCATAAATAAGGGTTATCCATAAAATTAGGGTACCATTCTCATATCTACAATACAACGCTACAATAATGTTAAACTTTTGACCCTTACATTCCCATTGTTTTTTGGTGAAAATTAGGGTGCCTTGCTAGTTGATTTGGGAGAGTTTGGGTGTTGTTTCTAAATTAGAATCCTCAGGAGATCAATTGTAGGTTTGATAAGGAATCAGGGTTTCTTGGTACGTTGATGATCTGGGAGTTGCTTTTGATGCCAAATCCAAAGGGACAAGGCATGATGTAATTTCATATAATTCATAATAAAGTACAATGGAATTGGCTTAGGGAGCACTATAATGATACGTAGTCAAAAGTAATTGATGCATATAGTAAAGTTAGAGGAAGGAAGTTGTAGCTTTGAGGATGAAGGGAAGCCATAGAAGTTGACTTTTAGAGGTATAGATATGGATGCAAATTAAGAAGGTAGTCAGTCCCTAGAGAGGGGGAACCATGAGTGATGATACAATTAACTGTCAGACAAATATAAATATTTTTAAAAAAATCCAACCAAGAGGGAAAATTGGGTGATGGCAATAGCTAAATGGCCAATGGTCGAAGAAGAAACGAGTAATATTATAGGGCAAGCACTAGTTGAATGGGTAGGCAGATCCCCCTCATTGTTTCCCTAACATCCCTAGATCTTGATTAAGAAACATTAAATAGATCATCAAATATTCAACAAATATTAAACAAACAAAGAACCCAAAGAGAGTTTCTTTACACATAAGAGTCCCACGTGTGAGAGAGAAGGTGATGGAGATAAAAATTTGAAGAAAGAAGCTATGTAGACAGAAGAAACAAAGGGTGCATCATTGGCTTAAATGTCTGTCTAGTTTTTCTTTTAATTTATAGTATGAAGCTAGTGAATAGGTTATTACTGGGAGGGGGAATACTCACCCACTTGTTGGGCGAGTAGGTTGCTCGCATGGTGACCAGTAGATCAAACGATTTAGGGAGGGGTAGGGCAAGTCTAGGTAGGTCCCTAACTAAAATTTACATATTTTGCAAATAATCACGAGTATAACATAAAATTTTCTTTATAATCTAATGTACATTAAAAATAATTTTATAATTTGTGAATTTATTTAATAATCAAGCACATCAATTTTCTAAGTTTATTTAATCAAACACATAAAAGAAATAGATAAGGATCAAATGTTTAATTTATTGAATTAAAGGATTAGATTTCACATCTAGAATTTATAATTTTTATCATAACCCGCTAACTTGACAAGAGTCTAACATGTGTATTTATATGGATCCAATTAAATTTGATTGATACGTACAATTGGCGAGAATCCAATTTTGTGGGGTACAAATTTGAGAAAACATTATAATTTCCAGCTTATCCATGCTCTTGCTATGAGAATAAAAGGAAAAAAAAAATGTTACCTAAGATGAAAATGCCATCCAGATATGTTGCCCACTTCTTTCAAAGCAACTCTCCACGTTTGCATCTTCTCCATATCAATATTAGGGTCTTCTTCATGCCTAGTAAAAGCTTATGCAAAAGCCCCAGTTTGGTTTCGTACCTCTGAGGGATCAACATGGTAGAAAACAGGCAAAACTGTCAAACCCGTCTCTCTCATGCATTCAACAATCTGGGCAAGTTCAGTCAAGCACCATCTTGAGGAAGCATAGTTTTTTGAGATAATGGGGATGGCGTACATGGATTCACGTATTGCTTTCAAGAGTTCTTGAGCAATATATTTTCCTCGCTCAAGTTTCTCGTCGTCCTTAAAGGCAATAATGCCTTTCTTTTCCAAAGCAGTGTAGCGGGTGTCTTCGCCATGGAAATTGAGGAAAACATCATATATCCATCGAGGTCTTGGAGAAGTGGGAGAAGACGGTGGTACTGATGATGGGGCTCTTTGAGTGCTTAGGGGAACCATTGGACACCTGAAAAAAAAAAACACTTGTTTAAGGAAATGCTCGCTAGTAATTTGGAGATCACTTGGAGAATTATGAGAAGAGCTAGCACTAACAGGCTAGAGATATATGAAATTAAGAGGCTCCCTGCTTGCTTTCCAAACTATCAACAATTTATTAACAAACATCAACATTAGTACGTGGGAATCAGGCCAGCTTGACGGGTTGGTGCATGTCAATTTCAGCCTAGAAGATCAAATTAAAAGACCGAAGAAAATTGAGATCAATTGAGTTGGACAATTAATGAACATTAACGGTCTTGAGGGGTTTCCACTGCCTACAACGGCTTCCATGGCATTATCACATTGGGTATTTTAAGGGCAAGTTTGGGGTCTCATAGACATAAAATTTTCATATGATCTCATGTCATGTTATCTCATCTTATTCTCAAATATAATTCAAATACAAAATTTTCAAATTAATCATTATAACTTTTTTAAACTAATCAATATTACAACCTTTTCAAACTTTCAAATAAAAAATAATTCCAATTTTTTCAAATCTCCAAATAAAAATGTATTGGGGAATAGGCATAAAATTTATATTTGGTAAATATTCGACCGTGTTTCTGTTAAGAAAGCTGTTTGGTAAATAGCTAAATTACAAGTTATTTTTGTGCTTTTTTTTATCTTTTTCTTTTTTTCTTTTTTCTTTCAATGTATTTTGAGTTAAAACATAATTTGTTTAATATTAGGCTTTCTTTTTAACTTTAATTTAGCTTGATTTTCTTGATTTCAATTACTTTATTTTATTTTATGTTAATTGAATCTTTTTTAGATATTTTTAACATTGCATGTTGAGTAGGCATTTTTGTTTCTCTTAAAATGCAAACTGTGCATTTTAAGGAGGCATATTACATTATTAGTTTTAGTGATGATGATCTTAATTTCAACGAATTAAGCAGAAAAAGAGACCCAAGAAAATTTGAAAGAGGCTCTGAGAATCGATGAACCTTGGTCTTGGCCGTACTTTTAAGTGCCAGTCATGTCTTCCAGTTGACATAACAATTTACTTTTTGGTAAATATCTGACTTTGTTTATGTTAAGAAAATTCTTTATTACATATGAACCTACAAATTTTTTTGTGGTATTTTTTCCTAATTTGATATGCTAGCTGTTATAAGTTTATTTTCACCTTCCATTATAAATAATTAATATTCTTTCACTGAGCCACGATAAACCTTTTACGATTGATTTAAATTCTTATAATGTTTTTAAATTTTAATATAAGTTTAAATTTTGTTTTTTGATTCCAGAAGTCTTTTTTCTCAATGTAGTTAATTTTAGTATAAGATAAGGAAAAATAAATAAATAAATATAGAGCGAAAGAAGTTTGAGATCAAAAGACTTTGACTGCATACTTCAACTAAGATGAGATGAAATAACATAGGATGAAATCTTTTGAAATGAGATGAGATAAGATAAGATTAGATGAAATATGTGTTTGTTCATAAAGATAAGATGAGATTAGTTTGACTTTGTTATAGTTAGTAATATAATGAGACCCACAAGTACTTGTAGTACTTTTTATGGTATTTTATTTAAAAAAATGCTTAGGCCACCGCTCGTTGCTCCCGCTAGGGGACACCCCTGGTCTTTTTATTTTTTTTTTTATTTTTCTTAATGATTATGAAAAAATTATTTAATATTATTATAATTTTTTTATATTTTTTTTAAATATTTAAAGTATTAAAAAATGATTAGAAAAAAAAAAAGTTTTCTTAAAGCCTAGCAGTGGTTCTAGCATGATCCTTTTATTTGTTTAACCGTTGGCCACGGCGTCATTTTATAGCATGAAAGTTGTCACCACTTTCATGCTTTTTGTATTTTGACTTTTTTTTTTACCATTTAGTCAAATTTTTTTTGTTTATTTATTTGTTGCTTCATTTGTTTATTTATTTACCAATGATGCAATTTTTATATTATTTTGCAGCTTCCTTTATTTATTTATCTTATGTGCAAGTATTTTTTCTTTTAATCAAATATTTTGCTGTACGTTCGGTACAACTTTTACTTTTTTTGCAGTGTGTATTCATGTCAATATACTGTTTATTTAAAATATATTATTAAAGGAAACAATATTGAAATAAGGTGAGATCCGGGGAGATAAAAACTTGAGAAGAAACTTGAAATCTTTTAAGATAAAAACTAGTTGATCAAAACGTGTGTTTGTTTTTGTAAAACCTCTAAAACTTTGAAAACTTTGATTTTCAGTCTCAAAAGCAAACGAGGCAGTCTTGGACCCTTGGTTTTGGCAATTTTGTTTTGGGGGTTTCCACCACCAAGCACGTCTTTAGAGTTTAGACTTTAACTGCATACTTAAATGTCTTGGTTTTGGGGGCTTCCACCACCTAGCACGCCTTAGATTTTGGCACATCTTAGACTTTGACTGCACACTTAAACGTCTTGGTTTTGGGGGGTTCCACCACCTAGCACGCCTTAGACTAGGGGTGTGCATCCGGATCCGGATATCCGTCCATAACTGGATCCGGATTTAATAATCCGGGTGGTTATCCGCCCGGATTGAACCCGGACTCAATCCGGGCTGATAACCTGATTCAATCCGGATATCCGGATTGTAACCGGATATCCAGATTTTTTTTGTTTTTTTGCTATAATTCCCGGGTATCAGGGTTATACCCGGATTCAATCGGGATTTTTTTTTGTTGTTGTTATTTTTGGCTTTATACCTGGATTCAATGAATCCGGTTTTGTAAAATAAAAAATAAAAAAATTCTAAAAATATATTTATAACTTTAAAAAGAAATTATATCACTTTTTCTTTTTAAAAAATCTGATCTCATATTTAAATTGCCCATATTTTTTTTAAAAAATAATTAAAACACTTTAAAATAATTTTCTAAAAATATAAATTGAAGAACAAAATAAATAAAAATGCAAACTAGATAATATTGTTGTTACATCACAATGCAAAACATAAATTTACAAAGAACAAAATAAATAATCAATTACAATCAATTACAACATCATCAATTACAAAGGATCTTCCACCTTGATTAAGGTGGAAAATTACAATCCTGAGATTGATTTTGAGAAAAGCTCCATCAATTGCTGCGATACATCTGCATCAAGTATTAATTAGCATCCAGCACCATTCTTGCCAAGGGCTTTAACCAAACAAGAAACTGAACCAATCAATTCATCCAGGAGGAGTGTGTGCTATAGCACAAATCCCATGCTTAGACGTTGGCACGTCTTAGACTTTGACTGCACACTTCAACGTCTTGGTTTTGGGGGTTTCCACTTTCCACCACCTAGCACGTCTTTTATATATATATATATACACACACATATATACATATACATATAGCATGACCAAATTGATAACTTTGTTGATATATTGTTTAGAAATTGTGGTTGAAAATAAAATTGTTATTTTCTTCGATATTAAATTTTAGAAAATGAACTATACATGAATAGGCATAAGCATAATTTCTTGTTTGATAAACATCTAATTAATTTTGTTTCAACGTAACGGTAAAACTTTCTAGCATATCCATTACAAAGTTATTTAAGATATCTCCTTTCTTCTACAAAACAAGGAGGAACCTAAAATTATGAGAGTGAGATGAGAATTTTTTATTTTAGATAAAAGTTTAAAATATTATATTTTAATATTGTTATTATTTTGAGATTTTAAAAAGTGGAATTGATATTTGATAAAGTTGAGTCTTTTATTATATTTTGTGTGAGAATTTAAAAAATTATAATTATGAGATAAGATGAGATGAAAATTTTGTGTTTTATCCCACTTACCAAACCTGCCCCTAATGGAAGGCTTTGTATATATTTCACAAAACATTTGGACATGATATCAACAAAACTTTCTTCAAAGCGGACAAACTAAAGAGCTGAAATGCTTCATCATTACTCAACTTCTTAACATTCGCTACAACAAATTAGCCTTTTTCTGACGTGTGATTTTGCCACAATTAGTCAATATTTGAGTCGGAAATTACTTCTTCCCACAACTTCAAGTTGTAACTAACTCCTCCGAAATATGCAGCAAATTATAGTACTTAAAACTATCAGTGAAATATATGTCAAAAATACTCTTATTTCTGGAAATTTTTTTCCTCGCAAAAAGTACAAAATTTCATTGCAAAAAGTGTGCCAACTATGGTTAACAGGGATCGGAAATACTTATATGTCATGGTGAAAATTGCCAAAAATGACTATACGTAGCAAAACTCTTTTTTACTGAATGTAGCAAAAGTTTTGAACAAACGTGTTACAACATAATATGCTCTCATGTTATGATATAAATGCAGCTTGAATGTCGTATTCAAAATACACAAAGCACATCACCTATGCGCAATTAAAATTGAGTCAAATACAGAAAACAAACCAGGTGCTCTAATTCAGGAGAACTTCTGCAATTTCAACAGCTTCGCTTACTTGTTCTAAAACCGACTGTCTTGCTTGTTTGAGAATGCACAATATACAGAGCACTTCAAACAAAAAACTGGGTGCAAATGGATGTGAAAATCGTCCATGGGTAGTAATAAATGAAGGTAATATTCATATATGGCAGAAGATATATGCTGAACTACAAAGCAACCTATCCAAAAGGTATATGCTAAACTACAAAGCAACCAATCAGAAAAATGATTATGGGCAGAGCCCTTAGAGTATGAGCATCATCAACATCAATATAACACAAAAATATTAACCAAAACATATGGCGTCTATTGTACAGGGACCAAAAAGAAACAAGTCATACCTCCCGATAAAGCCAAACAATTATTAGTAAGTTACTAACAATGACAAAACAGGATCACAGCAGTACCCTATTTAATAAACTTTTCCTTAATATTAATCAATCATATGGATAGTCGGCTAACTGGGATGATAAACAAAGAAAAAATCATAAAACCTACTGACTAGTATTATTTTGACGTTGGTCAACAACTCCATAACAATTACGAAGGAGAAGGGCCAGAGGAAAAATGAGAAATAAGAACAAAGGAACAGCGAGCTTGTCCTGAAATCAGGTTTCCCTTAATGCTCTAAAGAAATCCATCTCATTTTCCAGATGAAACAATTGAGAACAGGGCATGTATCTAAACTGGGTATACACAAAGGTTATAACATCAAAAGCATAGCAGGAAACAAGCGGCAGCCAGTACAAACTAAATAGAGAATCTATATATCAACATGGACCTTAAACTAAGGGAATATAATCGAGAGAAGGACATCATTTTCCATGTGGTTTAGTGCATGTCCACATTCTACCACTTTTGGGACGCATGTGGATACACAATCTAGAGGATCCTCAAAGGATATTCACAATAATTTGTCATTGCTGAAATCACAGCATAGCTATTTGCATAAAATACACTAAAAAAAGAAATAAATCATCTAAAGCTCAATCGGACATCTGAAAAACGAAATGAGGAAGATGAACAAATAACATAACTATTGTCTTTTTATGTGCACTCCATAAAAAGAGTTGATCTCCAAATATCAGAATGTCCATCCATGATCGTTCAGGATGAGAAGTTCAAACAAAACAGCATGTAAAGAAAATATAAGCACCCCCACCCTGACCCAGTGAAAAAAGAAACATGAATAATACATTAAGACTCGCATCAACGTCTTCTAGATCATTCAAGTTCTCAGATTCAATGTATTCCACTTCAGAATTTTCGGTTTCTATTGTAGTATTAGCAATTTCATTACATCTTAGCCTTGAGGGGATTCTTGGGGCTCATGGGTTATTACAGGCAGTTTGTCAAAGGCTATGGACTCATACCCAAGCCACTCACATCAATGCTCAAGAATGACTGTTTTGAGTGAACAACCGAGGCTAGGGAAGCTTTTGAAGAATTGAAGCGAGCCATGACCAGACACCTGTGTTGGAGCTGCCCAATTTTGAAAAATCGTTTGGAGTTTTTACAGATGTAAGCAGTGACGACAACGGGGCTGTGTTGGTTCAAGACTGAAGGCCTTTTGACTTCATTTCTAAGGCACTTGGACCTATAAAGAAAGTATAGAGTACCTATGCCCGAGAGCTATTAAAGTTGTGCATACTGTCAAGGTGTGGCGCCCATACCTCTTGGGGCGCAAGTTTACCATCATCATAAACCAGCAAGCCTTAAGGCATCTACTCCAGCAGAAAATTGTTACCCCGAAACAACAAAAGTTTCTTGTCAAGTTGCTAGGCTTTGAGTACAACATAGTTTATCAACCAGGCAAGGAAAATAAGGTGGCTGATGCATTAAGCCAAAGGGAAGGCAGCCAACTACTTGAGATAGTCGGTGATGACAAGGAATCATCAAACTTGGCATTGAGCGGGGGAGAATGGCGAGTATGGGACAAGATCAAAGAGGCTACCCGATTGGATGCAAGGTCACTCGAAATCATTGAGTTCTTGGATGCCCATGGACAAGGGGTTGTAGGCTACAAAGTAAGAGATGGTCTCATCTTCTACAAGAACTATGTCTATGTGCTGAACGTTCCCAATCTCAGAGAGAGAGTGTGTTAGAGTGAGAGAGGGTTAGAGAGAGAGAGACTAGAGTGAGAGAGGGTTAGTATTTTTGCTCTCTCCATTGATTTTGGTAAGGAAAAACTCTTTTTTCCTTTGAATGTATTGCAATTTTATGATATTTTATTTTGTGTTTTTTTATATATATGTCTTTAACTAGCTAGTGTTGTGATTTTTTTCAAGGATTGGTTGTTATGGCTTGTTCAAAGCTTGTGATTTGTAAGAGGATATTGTGAGTGATAGGTATATTTTTAAACTTTATTACTATGTTTATATGTTTTGTTGTGATTTTGTTGTGGGTAATGATGAATATTTTGATGTGTATAATATGAGTTAATTGTGGATTTTGAAGGATTAGATATAGGTATAATATTGTAAGTTAAGTAGTGAATTTTGATTTTATATATGGTGAATATGTTGTGAATTGGATATTATTGATGAATTAGAAGAAATTAAATTGTTTATATTGATGAATTAGAAGGAAATCTTTGTGATATGGACTATGTAATATGATGAATTAAAATGAAAAATTGTGTTGTGTGTATGTTTATGTTAAAATGAAAATATAAATATTGGTGTCTATTTATGGATTAAAATGAATATGTTTTACAATTGTGTATGTGAATTTGAAGCATATCATGTTATGGTTAATTTTTTGCGACTATGTTTTGGTATTTGTGAATTAGTTATTATTGTGCATATGTATATGTGATTTGTGAATTAGTTTAGTCTATCGGAAATATGTTTATATATTGTGAATTTGTGTATTACAATATTTATTAAAATTGTTGAGAATATGTGAAATATTGTGAATTTGTTTGTGAAAATGTTTATATATTGTGGAAATACGTGATATCATTGTGAATAAATTTGTGAATTTTTATTGAATATGTTGTGAATAGTTTATTAAATTATGCAACATGTCAATAATTTATTTTTTATTTGTATTTCTTTTAAAACATTACTTATTTTGCATTTTCTTTATCAAATGAGTATATGAAGTCAATATAGCAAGAGTTGGAGTCTCTCTTAGAGCGATAGTCTAATTTAGAGACACATTTGCAGGAGCAACAGAGAGACCAGAAGGAAAGAATGTGAAGTGAAGTTCAAGAACAAATGTAGAGGGAGATGATAGTCCAGATAGAGCGTGTTATGTCACTACGGCAGAATCGTGGTGAGCGAGGAAAGAAGAAGAATTGAAAGCAATTCAATTTTTTCATTGTGTATAACTTTTAATATCTAATTTTGCAACTATAAAAAAAATTATTAGTTGTTAACTTGATGGTGTAATATGATGATTCAATTTGTATGTCTTTTAATTTAATGAAATTAGTATTTATGATCTGTACGTTCAAATGTATATAACAAACGTTCAAACGTTGGTTCACATGTAATTACACAAAATTATGAAATAACGTTTGAATGTATGATACAACGTTTAAACGTACTCACCCTCAAAACGAACACAACAGTTGAATGTTTAAACGATTAACATTAGAACTAACTCCACACATACCACTTGCGTTCGAACACTTCTTCGTTAGCATTTGAACTAACGTTCGAACGTTATACTAGTTACATTCGAACATTGGTCCGTTAACGTTAGAATTGAAATTCGAATGTTTATGGCAGTTAATGTTCGGATGTATAAATGTTCAAACGTTTTAATGACACGTTGAAATTATAATCAACGAACGTCAACTTTTGTCATTTGAATGCCAATTGGTGGGGTTGATGTTCGAACGTTATGTCATAGGTTCAAACGTTACTTTCTGTGACAGTTTTCAACCGTCACAAAACAATTTTAGTTATACCAAACAGAACATCTCCAACCGTCCCTAAAAGTACTTTTAGTAGCGGTTGCATAGTAAACTCTCAATAATTGCATTCTGTAACACACATTAGGTGACGGTCATTTGGTGACGTTTTGGTCATTTTTTGTGACGGTTTCCTCTGTTACAAAATACAAATTGTGTTATAGTGCCATTTCCACGACTATTTTGTCCAGGTCTTCCAACTTCCCAAAACTCATCTCATTTCAACAGGTTATAAAGATTACACTGCATTATCCATGCATGCATGTCAACTTATATCCGAAACTCTTCATATTTTGCAGGGCTGCGACGCATCCCTATTGTTGGACAGCAGAGGAAGCTTAGTCAGTGAGAAGAGGTCGAACCCAATCAGGAACTCTGCTCGAGGGTTTGAAGTTCTGGACGAGATCAAATTTGCTTTGGAGAAAGAGTGCCCACTAACATTATCTTGTGCTGATATTGTGGCTCTAGTTGCTAGAGCCTCCACTGTTCTAGTAAAGTGACACTTTTTTACAGCCTTGTCATAATTTTGCTGCATGATAGAAATAAGCGAAAATATATTTTGCATCCCTAAACTATATAAAAGAAAAGGGCTTTTTTGCTCAGTCTTTTGAGATTTGATAGTTAAGATTGTGCCACATTGCCTATTTTATTGACATTAATGTCAATTTTTTATAGTTTGAACGTGCAGTATTGTGGGAATTTTGTTAGCTTGAGGTACAAAATGTAAAAACTTTATAATTTGTTGATGGAGCAAAATATACTTTTACCTAAAAACAACTTTTGGCTAGCCAACATATGTGTGTGTCTATATGTATAGATATATAATCAGAACTTAACCATCCTTTGAATATGCAGGCTGGTGGACCCAGCTGGGAGGTTCCATTAGGAAGAAGGGACTCCATAGGTGCAAGCTTGAGTGGCTCAAACAACAACATCCCTGCTCCAAAAAACACATTCCAGACTATCCTCACCAAGTTCAATCGACAAGGACTTAATGTCGTTGATCTTGTTGCTCTATCCGATATTATTTACAGAGCTAGCTTGAACCTACCATTGTGCCAAACCATAATCCTGGGTCCTTAATTTAAGGATAAATGATTGATGGAATGGGTGTGGAGGAATCTAAATTACCTAGAACACACGTGATTAACCTGATTTAACTTCAAAACAAAGTCACCATCTAAATTAACCTGGTTTAATTCAGTATGGCAATAAGATTATTGAAGTTTTGAATAATTGTTATGCAGGGAGCCACACAATAGGAGATGCCCGGTAAACCACCTTTAGGCAGAGACTCTACAACCAGTCAGGCCATGTGCTGCCCGACAGCACACTTGATCAATCATATGCTGCCCAATTGAGAACCAGATGCCTGAGATCAGGTGGCGATGAGAACCTGTTTTTCTTGGACTTAATTTGTTAGTCCAACAACATTTGTAAGAATTATAGAAACTATGTATTGATGTTGCCGGAAAATGGAAGAACACAATGGAATAAACTTGGAGAAAACTATCTTTTACTCTGTATGTGTTTCTCAGTATATGAAAGCTGTACAAAACTCTGCTATTTATAGCAGCCTCATGTGTGTCACTACACTACAAATACACTAGAATACAATAAGCCTGCTACACTCACTACTGCAACATTGCTTTTACAATGCATGAAAGAAAAGCATGGCAGGTGTCAGAAACACACTGCATGCATACAAACAAAGACACTTTATCCTTTGCACGTTCCCTCTGCAGGTTGCCTTCTGTCTTCACTTGCTGACCTGCAATCCAGCGAGGCAGGAGGGTACCCTTCCATCTCAGCAGCTTCCTCATGCCTTTCCATCTCAGCAACTTCCTCATATTTCAACAGCCCCCCGCAAGATGGAGAGTAGATATCTACTACTCCCATCTTGAGCATACAAGAGTAGAGACTTTGGGAATCCAAAGCTTTGGTAAGCATATCTGCTACTTGTGATTTACTTGACACATGTTTTGTACTGATGCATCCTTCTTGTATCTTATCTCGAATTAAATGGCAATCAAGCTCTATATGCTTGGTTCTCTCATGAAACACAGGGTTAGTAGCTAGGGCTGACTTGTTATCACAATACACAAGGGCAGCTTGGGGATGTTCTACTTGTAGGTCTTCAAATAAGTATTTGAGCCATGTTAATTCACAGCATAGATTTGCCATGGCCCTATACTCTGCTTCTGAGGAGGACCAAGAAACAACGTTGTTTCTTGGACTTCCAAGACACAAGTGAATCACCAATTAAGACACAATACCCTGTCACAGACCTCCTGCTGTCTGGACAAGCCCTCCAATCTGAATCACTATATCCATGCAGCTGTAACTTTGAATTTTTTTGGATAGAATAAGCCTTGGCCTGGTGCCCTTTTGATGTACCTTAGGAACTTGTGTGCTGCATGTAGGTGAGGAATCCTAGGATTATCCATGAATTGACTCGATAACTGGACTGCATATGAGATATCAGGCCTAGTTATTGTCAACTATAGCAATCTACCAATGAGCCTTCTGTAGATTGTTGGTTCTGGAAGCAGCTCTCCTTCCTCCTTGCTCAACTTCATGTTTTGATCCATAGGGATCCTAACAGGTGCAGAACCAATGGTTCCCGAGTCACTCAAAATGTCTAGAGCATATTTCCTTTGACATATATGGATACCATCCTCAGATCTGGCCACCTTAATTCCAAGAAAGAACTTTAGCTTCCCTAAGTCTTTGATTCTGAATTTCTCATGCAGATTGTTTTTGAGACACTTAATGCTTTTCATGCAATTACCAACTACTATAATGTCATCCACATAGACCAAGATGGCTGTGAATGATCCTTCAGTGCTCTTGGTAAACAAGCTGTAATTAGCTTTGGACTGTGTGAATCCTTGCTCAACAATGAAATTGGAAAGTTTAGAATACCATTGTCGTGATGCTTGCTTTAACCCATATATACTTTTCTTCAATTTGCACACTTTTTCACCATCATTACTAGGATACCCAGGGGGTAGTTCCATATAAACCTCTTCATCTAACTCACCATGCAAAAATGCATTGTTTACATCAAGTTGGAAAAGGCCCCATCCTTTTATTGCTGCTACAGCCAAGAGGGTTCTCACAGTAACAAGCTTAGCCACTGGTGAGAAGGTCTCATGATAGTCTAGTCCTTCTTGTTAGGTGTATCCCTTTGCCACCAACCTTGCCTTGAGCCTTTCCACACTCCCATCAGCTTTGAATTTAATTTTATACACCCACTTACATCCAATTGTTCTCTTAGCAGGTGGTAAACTAACTAAGTCCCAAGTTTCATTAAGTTCAAGGGCATCTATTTCAGCACTCATGGCTATGCACCACTCTGATGAATTCTTGGCTTCTTGGTAAGTACTAGGTTCAGATTGGGATGTAATTGGGGAAACAAAAGCTCTATGTGAATTGGACAATTTTTCATATGAAATGCTGTTACTAAGAGGGTAAGCATTACCTGTGAGGCTCTTGCCTTTCTGTTTGTTGAACACTTGAGATGGGTGAAGAGAAGAGGCCTGTTGACATATGAAATCCTGCAAATGCAATGGTGTTTTTCAAACCCTTGTTGACCTCCTTGGTAGGTGATTGACAGGTGTACTGTCATGAGAAAAAGGAACTTGTGGACTGGTTTCTGTTTCAATTTGAGAAGGGTCCTCAATCACTTCCTGTTCTAAGATGTTTTGTGAATCTGTCTCATTTTCTTGGGCAATGTTTGGGCTATTTGTGACAAATTCTGTAAGAATGGTTGGGACTTGAGTGAAACTGATGTTATTTTGTTTAGACTGCGAATGAGTATTAGTGAGAGTCCCATTTTTGTAAGGGAAAACATTCTCATTGAAAACTATATTTCTTGAAGTGAATACCCTTTTGGTTTCAAGGTCCAGTAAGGTATATCCTTTAATCCCAAAAGGATATCCCATAAACACACATTTCTTTGCCCTGGGGTCAAATTTATGCCTTCCATTTACAATGGTGGTGGCAAAGGCCAGGCATCCAAACACTTTAAGATGTGTGTAGCTTGGCTTGGCTTTGAATAGGATTTGATAAGGACTTTTGTTGTTGAGAATAGGTGAGGGTATTCTATTTATGAGGTGTACAGCAGTCAAAACACAATGGTTCCAATACCTTAAAGATACCCCACTTTGAAATCTTAGTGCCCTTGCCGTGTTTAAAATGTGTTGGTGCTTTCTTTCCACCACAGCATTTTGTTGTGGTGTTTCAACACAGCTCCTTTGATGTATGATCCCCTTTTTAAGGTAAAAAGTTTTCATGTTAAACTCCCCTCCATTGTCACTTCGAATGATTTTTGTTTTGGTTTCAAACTGAGTTTCTACCATAGCACAAAAGTGTTGAAGAGTAGTGGTGGCATCAGATTTTAGTTTTAACATATAAGTCCAAGTACACGTACTAAAATCATCAATAATAGTTAGGAAATATTTTGAACCATCACTGCCAATCTCATTACAAGGACCCCAAATGTCACAATGGAAAAGTTCAAAACACCTTTCTGTTTTGTGTGTACTGGTGTGGAATGGCAGTTTGTGAAGTTTGGCTAAGGGACATATGGGGCAAGGTTTTTCACTAAGAGTTTTGGCAAAATGCACATCACGACCCATGTCAAAAACTGAGTAAGAGGAGTGTCCTAGTCTGTAATGCCAAACGTCAAAACTTTGGTCATTGTTGATGGTTGGAGCAAAAACTGAAAAAGAAGATGAAGATGAGAAACTCATTTTGTCCAATGCATTTGTCAAGGCTGAGGGAGAGACCTCTCTTTGCAGCATGTGGTACAGCCCCTGCCTCACTTCACCCATGCCAATCGTCCTCCAAACTGAAAGGTCCTGTATGTAGCAGAAATGAGGAAAGAAAAGCAAACAACAGTGAAGTGTCTGTGTCAGTTTTCTTGCAGAAATCAAGTTGAAGGTGAAACTAGGAACACAAAGAACATCTTATAGAATTAGAGAATCTGTGACTCTCACTGTTCCTATGTAAGTAACAGCAGCTACCTCACCATTTGGTAGAGCAACAGAGTGAGAGGTTTGTGATTGTATTGAAGAGAACAATGAGGGGGAGCAGATCATATGATCTATTGCCCCTGTATCAATGATCCAAGGCACATTCAATTTATTTGAAGATTTGGAATTAAAAACAAATAGACAAAAAGGTATACCAGAAATTTGATGGGCACTTTCATCAGAAGATGAAGATGCAAAGATGCTTTGAACATTGTTGGTTGAGGGGTTCGAATGTGAGGGACTTGAGACTGGTTTAAGTAGAGCCATAAGTTGAGAATATTGTTCTTGACTTAAAGATACTTGAGACTTGTCATTTACCGAGTCTTGTGCTAAAGTTGGAGAACCTGTGGCTTGATTTGCTGAAGGTTTGTTCCTCCCATCAAACTTGTGAGTTGAAGGATATCCATGAAGCTTGAAACATTTCTCTGCTGTATGACCTGGAACTTGACAGTGAGAGCAAACTGGTTTGTTTGGGTTAGCCTTAAAACATCTCTCTAGAGAATGGCCTGTCATTTTGCAAAAAGAACAATAGTATCGATCCCTTTTTTGTGTAAAAGTGTTTGGTTTACCACTTTCCTTGTAGTTGCCTCGAGTAAACAGTGCCATAGACTCATGAGCAGATCCCTCAATGGATATTTCCCTTCTTTTCTCTTCTTGTTGTATTATAGAATAAACCTCATTAAGACTAGGGAAGGGTTTAATTAGGAGAACTTGAGCTTTGATTCCCTTATAAGAGTCATTCAAACCCATCAGGAATTTCATAACCCAATCCCTTTGTTGGTTTTGCACAACAGTTTTCAAGCCTCCACAACTGCAACTTGGAACTGTCTCATAGTTCAAAAGCTCATCAAGTAAAGTTTTGAGTTTGGAGAAATAAACACTTACAACATCTTGGTTTTGCATCAGCATGGTTACAGCTTGTTTGATCTCAAAAATTCGAGGTGCATTTTGTTGTGCAAAACGTTGCTCTAACTCAAGCCAAAGTTCATGTGTTGTTTCTGCATATACTGTGCTGCATTTAATATCAAGAGCCATGGTATTTTGCATCCAAGTGATTACAATATCATTGCAACGCAACCAATGTTCCATGAGAGGGTCATTTGGGTCAGTTGGCTCACATAAGCTTCCATCAATGAAGCCAAGCTTATTTTTTATTCTTAATGCTCTCTTCATTGAACGAGCCCATGAGTAATAATTACTGGCATCCAAGCTATGGGTAACAAGCATGGAGCCAGTGCCATCATTTGTGCCAATGTAGTATGGATTGCTTGGATGTGCAAGGTTTTTGGTTGGATTTGAGTTATGGTTTTGGTTGTGGCTTTCTGAGCTGTGTTCTTCCATAGCCTAAGCTTTGATACCATGTAAGAATTATAGAAACTATGTATTGATGTTGCCAGAAAATGGAAGAACACAATGGAATAAACTTGGAGAAAACTATCTTTTACTCTGTATGTGTTTCTCAGTATATGAAAGCTGTACAAAACTCTGCTATTTATAGTGGCCTCATGTTGTCACTACACTACAAATACACTAGAATACAATAAGCCTGCTACACGCACTACTGCAACATTGCTTTTACAATGCATGAAAGAAAAGCATGGCAGGTGACAGAAACACATTGCATGCATACAAACAAAGACACTTTATCCTTTGCACATTCTCTCTGCAGGTTGCCTTCTGTCTTCACTTGCTGACCTGCAATCCAGCGAGGCAGGAGGGTGCCCTTCCATCTTAGCAGCTTCCTCATGCCTTTCCATCTCAGCAACTTCCTCATATTTCAACAACATTCGACAACAGCTATTTCAAGAACTTGTTGTCTTCTAAAGGCCTTTTAAGCTCTAATCAAGTTCTTCTCACAAAGAACAAAGCATCCATAGAATCGGTGAAGAATTCAGAAACAACAAGCTGTTCTTCGAGCAGTTTGCACTGCCCATGATTAAGATGGGAAATATTTCTCCATTGACAGGATCAAGGGGAGAGATTAGAAAGAATTGTAGGAAGATTAACTCCTGATTTGCTCCATTATATTACTGCAGTTCCATATATCGAGTGTCGTGTGCATTTCCTGCAATGTAATCCTGATTCTAAATACTATATGACATTTTAAGTGCTTGGACGATTACCCGCGTATAATGCACTATATATTTAAGAGAAATGCTTCCGGGACCCCAAAATTCTACCGAATTGATTTTTTTTTTTACTTAGTGATTAAGTAAATTTTTTTAAGTGATGTTGTGAATTTTTTAAAAAATATATATATTTAAGAATATAAAAGAAATGAATGAAAAAAATATATATACATACATTCGGTAACAATTTGGGAGTCACATTTGGTGACTCTAGCAGTACTCTTATTGTCAAGTTAGTGAAATCCCCACATGGTGGTGTGTGATAGGAGAGCATAAAAAGCATTTTTACACCACATCCTAATCAAAGACTCATCCTAATTAAATGATTTTATAATGCTATAGGATGTTCTGAAATCGCATTTAATTAAACCAACAGGCCCCTAAAACTTGGTGTGAATGTTCCTGCACAAGGTTGGTATAGTTTTACGCTTATTGTCCAACTAGAGCTCATGAAGCTTTTCTTTTTGAATTGCGAGTGTCTTATAATATGGGATTAAAATGTTGTGACGATCGACCACGATGGGAATATTAAGAAAGGTGATCATGACAACAAATTAAAGATTGTGTAACACATCCTACCAAAAAAAAAGATTGTGTACCAGTCTGATCCAAGAACCAACGGAGAAAAGGAAACAACTCTCACTTCGAGGATGAGAAACCTCCAGAGAAAATAGACATTGAGAAAAGAGAAATCTTCAATAACTTTTCAGATGGAAAAACATTGAACCTCTCGCTCGGTACATAAGCAGTTGCCCTATGGGCTTGCAATGCAGAAACTAAACAACAGGGAAATTAAACAAGTCTAAGGCCCAAGGCCCAAACTACAAGTACACTAAGCCCGCAGCATAAGGGCGTAAATTAAAGCAAGGGTAAGAGCTAAATGGCCGAGAGGCCTTAACGTCTAGCACATGACATGGCCCATGTCCCAATTTACTGAACTGCTTCGTGTACTTCCCCCTTACAGATTCCCGATTTTTCCTTCATCTTCGCAGCTCCCCATTTCCTCACCCAGAGCATGTTACATATTGAGATGAGAGGGGGTTGAGAAAAGAAGAAACCCTAATGAATTGTAATTGCACAATCATATATGGTTGATTTTTATGAAAGTTTAAAATTTAATTTGCTTCTGTACGTAATATCAGAAATATTATATTATAAACTTTTTTACACGCACACATATATATATTTTGGAGGGCGGTCTACTTCAAAAAAAAAAAGGAGGGCAGTCGATATTGTAATATTAGAAATTAGTGAAAAAAATGTAAAGGAACACTGCTGAGCTGATCTCTTTTGTACAGCCTGAATGAAGAGTAAGTGAAGAGCCCCAAAATATCAAACAATATCATGACCATGCAATGCCATATTTATTGAATAACTCTACCTAGCTCGTAATTGTGTTGGTATATAACAACGCAGATCTCACACTTCTGCATTCTAAAACTTGTACAATCGCTAGCATTTGAAGCCTCAATACAATTGCATCCATTTAAACAACTTGGGAGTGACCCACTTCACATTTAACTCCTTGCTATGCCTTCGAAACGAATATGTTCAACAACATGACTACCCATTTCCAAACAACAACAAAGATGATGCCTAATTTATAATTTTAAACCGTAAGGAATAAAGGTATTGTTAAGAACACAATCAGAGTCCCTTTTGTGTTTAAGGACTCAATACCGAAATCCAATTCAAGAAATACAATAAATCTAGATAAAGATAACAAGATTAGCAAGATTAAGTAGTAAATCAACAAGAAATAAGAAACGATTAAAGAAATCAGAAATACATACAGAGATTACATGGTTTGACTCTAATGGCCTATATCCACGGGAGGAACAGCATTAGAGATCATTCTTTATTGATAAATCTTCAAAGCTAGTGTCTTATATACAAGATTGAACTAATATCGAGCCAAAACAAGCCACAAGAAATGGCTTTCTTCTTCCCTTGATAAAACCCTAGCTCTCTCTCTCTCAGACTCACAAAATCCCTCACAGTTGGCAAAATGCACAAATGAAAACCCATGGCAACCCTAATGCAGCAACCTTACATATATATACATGCCCAACAGATTACAGCACGTGTCTTAATCGAGCGGCTCTCCTTCATCTTTATCAAAGACGCCACCGTTTAATACTCACGTGTCCAGCACTGAGTATTAAATAGATAAGAGCTACTGCTTTTCACCGAGTGTCCCATTTTAATGGCTGCATATACATTAGTTAGAATAACATAGTGATTGTAAAATAATTGATTCACATGACCAATGTTCACAATCCTACTCTCATCTTGGCTGTTCCTGCTATGTCTCTCTACTAGGGACCCCCAACAGACTGCATATTAATTAAGTTCAGACAGTGTCTGAACTTTGCTAATGGTAGGGATTTAGTCATCATGTCTGAGGGATTTTCCTCAGTTGGGATTTTCTCCACTCCAACTTCCCTAGACTTAATTACATTCCTTACAAAATGAAACCTAACATCTATATGCTTAGACCTTTCATGATAAACTTGGTTTTTAGCCAAATATATTGAACTTTGGTTATCACAATGTACAATAATATTTCCTTTAAAAATACCTAATTCATGTGATATACCATTTAGCCATATGGCTTCTTTTATGGCCTCTGTCATAGCTATATACCCAGCCTTCGATGTAGACAAAGCCACAACAGATTGCAAGTTTGACTTCCAACTAATAGCCCCCTCATAAGCAGTAAAAACATATCCTGTTTGAGATTTCCTGGTATCCACATTACCAGCATAATCCGCATCTACAAAACCTTCCAACTCACAACCTTCTTTAACATTAGACCCATATTTCAAGCCCAAATCCATAGTTCCAAAAATATACCTTAATAACCATTTAATGGCCTACCAATGTGCCTTACCAGGGTTACTCATAAACTTACTAACAACACTGACAGCAAAGGTAAGATCAGGTATTGTACAGACCATTGCATACATCACACTTCCCACCATGCTAGCATAGGGGATTTGTTGCATAAACTCCATTTCTAATTCTGTTTCTGGGGATTGACTAATGGACAACTTAAAATGTTGACCTAAAAGTGTGCTTACAGGTTTAAGTTGGTCCATACCAAATCTTTTGAGCATTTTAGAGATATAATTTTTCTGGGATAGATACAGACATCTCTCTGACCTATTCCTAATAATATCCATTCCTAAAATTCTAATGGCTGGTCCTAGTTCTTTCATGTCAAACTCATATTTCAACATACACTTAGCCTGTTTAATCAAACCAGGGTCTTTACATGCTACCAACATATCATTTACATACAGGAAAAGATATATGTATGTAAATGATATACTAATATTCCATTAACATCCTTGTAGTAAACACAACTGTCATAACAGTTTCGTTTAAAATCATTTTCAAGCATGTAAGTATCGAATCTCTTATACCATTGCCTAGGAGATTGTTTTAGACCATATAAATATTTTTAAAGCAAACATACTTGATCAGAGTTAATGTCTTTTATAAACCCCTCAGGGGGTTGGATGTAAATTACCTCTTCCAATTCTCCATATAAGAAAACAGTTTTTACATCCAGCTGTTCTAAGTGCAGATCATGATATGCAATGAAAGACAAAAGCAATCTAATGGAACTAAGCTTAACCACAGGAGAGAATATCTCATTCCAATTTATTCCCTCTCTTTGAGTGAAACCTTTAGCCACTAACTTTGCCTTAAACCTAGTACCTTCTACCCCTAGTATGCCATCTTTCCTTTTAAAAATCCACTTGGATCCAACCAACTTAACCCCATCAGGCTTTGTAACTAGATCCCAAGTTTTATTTTCATTTAAAGACTCCATTTCCTCGTGCATAGCAAGTATTCAATTAGTGGCATCCTTGCTAGCAATAGCCTCTTTATAGGTCCTTGGTTCTCAATAAACAACCTCATCAATAGTCAAGGCAAAAGCTGTAAGCTCTACTTGACCATACCTAATAGGTGGTTTTATAGTCCTTTTCTTCATGTCTCTTACCAAAATGTTAGAATAAGAACCTGGTTTATCTAAGTTCTCTGAAATTGGGTTCTTAGAGTTATTGACTTGCCTAGTATTTTGTTCTGTTGAGGTGTTTTTTCTCTCCACCTCAACTTGCACATCTCCCTCAGAGTCACCAGGCCTATGTTCTACCTCTATGTTTTGTACCCGAGCCATTTGGGATTCATTAAAGATCACATCCCTGTTAATGATACATTTATTTCTGCCAGGTTCATCTATCCATAGTTTATACCCCTTAACTCCCTCAGGGTATCCCACAAAAATGCACTTAAGTGCCCTAGGGTCTAACTTATTAGTTTTTGAGTGTGCATAAGTTGTACACCCAAAAATTCTGAGGTAATCATAACTGAGAGGTTTCCTAGTCCACATTTCTTGTGGTGTTTTAAAATCTATGGCAAAAGATGGACACCTATTAGGTAAATGGACAGCTGTGGTAGCAGCTTCAGCCCAAAAAGTCTTAGGTAACCCAGCATTAGACAACATACATCTCACCCTCTCTAGAATGGTCCTATTTATTCTTTTAGCTAGGCCATTTTGTTGAGGAGCTTCCCTCACAGTTTTGTGTCTTAGAATCCCCTCCTTTTGATAGAAAATATTAAATTATGTTGACAGAAACTCTAGCCCATTATCTATTCTTAAGGTTTTCAATTTTCTATCTACCTTATTTTCAACTAAAGATTTCCATTCCTTAAACTTTCCAAAGGTGTCACTCTTATGTTTAAGAATGTAAATCCATACCTTCTTAGAGTAGTCATCAAGGATGGAGAGGAAATAGTTCCCTCCACGATGAGAAGTTACTCTAGAAGGTCCCCAAAGGTCAGCATGTACATAACCTAGGGTCTGAGTAGTCATATGAGTTGCCCTTTTAAAACTAACCCTTTTAGCCTTTCCATAGACACAGTCCTCACAGAAAGGTAAATTATCCAGGCCTGCATTTATCAACAAACCCTATTTGTGTAGTTCTAAAAGTCCTTTTTGATTAACATGCCCTAACCTCCTGTGCCACGGCACAGATTTTTTCTCAATAGCATTTTGTACAGGGATGCTTCCCTTACAGTGGTTTTGCCAACTAAGGTATAAAGGCCATTTTTAATTACCCCTTTCATAATTGTGAGTGAACCTTTAGTAACTCTAAGGACCCCTGCTTCAGACTTAAAGGAATAACCTGAATTATCAAGCATACCAAGAGAAATTAAATTTCTCTTTAGATCACGTATAAATCTGACCTCTCTCAAAAGTCTCTCTATCCCATCATGTAATTTTAGTCTTATACACCCAATACCCATGATCTTACAGGATTTATTGTTCCCTAGAATTACATGTCCACCATCCAATTCAAAAAAGCTTTCAAACCAGTCCTATTGGGACACATGTGAAAAGAGCAATTAGAATCTAAAATCCACTCTTTTCCATGACCTACCTTAGATACATTCAGTACCTCAGCACTTTCATACCCATCTAACACCACTGCCACATCCCCATCCTCTTTGTCTTTGTTTCCTGCCTAAGTTTTCCTATCAGGACAATCTCTCTTGAAATGTCATTCTTTGTGACATAGAAAACACTTTAACTATTTTCCTTTAGAGTTAGACCTACCTTTCTTATTATCAGATTTACCTTTCTTGCCTCTCTTTTCTAGTATTCTCCTAACAAAAAAGCCCTCACCATGTTCTTGTTTGGTATTCTCTTGGTTTTGTAATTCCCTAGCATGAAGCACCGACTGCACTTCATCTAGAGATAAAGTATCTCTACCATACATCATGGTCTCCATAAGGTTCTAGTATGAGGAGTCCAAATAGCTCATCAAGAGGATTGCTTGATCCTCAACCTCCACCTTAATATCTATATTGGCTAGGTCTAAAATAATCTTGTTAAAAGTGTCCAGATGTTCCCCTATCGAAGTTCCAGAGGTCATCTTAAGAGTATATAGCCTAGTTTTCTTGTAAAGTCTCTTAGCCAAGGATTTTTTCATATAGGTGTTCTAGCTTTAGCCAAATACCAGCGGCAGTTTCCTTACTAGCTACTAGGGAGAAAATAAGAACACTGTGGGCCTTTTGGAGGATGTCCCTCTGGATCTCCACCTTCCATTCCTCTTTTGAGGAAGAGCCCCTTTTTCCATAGGTGAGAGCATCTTGCAAGCCCTGTCGGACTAACAAAGCTCTCATTTTTATTCTCCACAACCCGAAGTCATTTTCCCCAGTAAATTTCTCAACATCAAATTTTGTGGTCCCCCTAGAACCTAAGCTCGTGATACTACTTGCTAAGAACACAACCAGAGTCCCTTTTGTGTTTAAGGACTCAGTACCGAAATCCAATTCAAGAAATACAATAAATCTAGATAAAGATAACAAGATTAGCAAGATTAAGTAGTAAATCAACAAGAAATAAGAAAAGATTAAAAAAATCAAAAATACACACACAGATTACGTGGTTCGGCCCTAATGGCCTACATCCACAGTAGGAACAGCCTCAGAGATCATTCTTTATTGATGAATCTTCAAAGCTAGTGTCTCATATACAAGATTGAACTAATATCGAGCCAAAACAAGCCACAAGAAACGACTTTCTTCTTCCCTCGATAAAACCCTTGCACTCTCTCTCTTAGACTCACAAAATCCCTCACAGTCAGCAGAATGCACAAATGAAAACCCACGGCAACCGTAACACAACAACCTTATAGATATATACATGCCCAATAGATTACAACATGTGTCTTGATCAAGCGGCTCTCCCTCATCTTTATCAGAGACGCTACCGTTTAATACTCATGTGCCCAGCACATGTCCACATCACTGTATATAGATAAGAGCTGTTGCTTATCGCCGAGTGTCCCATTTTAATGGCTGCATATACATCAGTTAGAAAAACATAGTGATTGTAAAATAATTGACACACATGACCAATGTTCACAGGTATTAAAGAATTTAGAATGAGGATTTTGACATATATAAAAGGCATGTTCGAGCTACATGTTTTAACTGAAGATCCAATGTAGCTCCGTCCATCCAAATTATTTGACTGCTCCAAAAACCACTTGGCTGGTACATACAACCCAAACCCAAATGGCCCTACAAAAGGGTGTAACACCTGGGTCTAGTACCTTGCTGTTTTCAATTTTTTTTAGATTTATATGTGAGAAAAGCCCATTTGAGTTTTCAAATATTTTTTTAAAGTAGACTATGGGCCTAAAATCTCTGTTTTGATGGATTATGATTTTCTTTGGGTTTGATATTTAGGTTAAAAATATTTTTATGGGTTGAGATAAAATTTTCAACAAGTTGAATTATTAAGGAATTTGGGAAGCGATGATATTTTTGGGTTAAGAGAAATTTAAGTTTTTGAGGAGTTAAAATAAGCGATTTGAATATTTTAGATGTGATTACAACAGCCCGCTAAAATTATCAGTTTTGGATTATTTCCCGACAGCAATCACATCTCTCTCATCTTTACCCTCATCTGGAATCACGCGTATAGATTATCTTTTCCGTAAATCACGTAATTTGTTCTTCATCGACAGCTGTAAAATCATGAGTCTTCCAAGACCACGCCTAGCCTTTCTCAAGCCCAAACTACCACTTTATGTGGTGGACAGCCACCGTACGCCGCCACGTACGTTCTCCGACGCATGTTCGTGACGAACAACGAGCGACGCGCGGGTTATCCCGTCGATGGTATAACCTTCTATCTCTAGTTATTTTACGTTTAAAATAGTTAGTTGGTTGGTTTGTGAATTGTGTAGTTGTATTTGTGGAGTTCGTTGCGTAGTTGTGAAGGGAAGTGTGGTTGTGAAGTGTTGAGTTTGATTGTGTATTTTGTGGACTGTGCTGTGAAGTATAGGCGTGAGATGGATGCCGTAGATGTGATACGGCGGGTTGTGTGAAGAGAATACGCGTGTAGCGTACTCTGTGTAATGCAGCGACGCGCCGCGCGACGTGCGCTGTAATGATGTGTGTCGTAGAAGGAAGGGAGTACGCATGTAGTGTACTCCGTGTTGTATGGCGATGCATCGTGTGATGTGCATCGTGTTGATGAGTGTTGTAGCGAAGGAAGTACGTGTAGTGCGTACTCCGTGTCGCGTAGCGATGCACTGTGAGACGTGTATCGCAGTGATGGGTTTTGTAGTGTGGATGGAAGAGAGTTCACGTGAGTGTACTCTGTATTAAGTCGTGAAACACCGGATGGCGTGTCACGAAGGGTTGGATGGCGTAACAGAGAAGTGTAGAGCATGGTGTAGTGTTGGGAAACTGTATGACAGTGTCCCGAAGCAGTGGTGTTATGGATTATAGTCTGGGGTGACTGGTGTCATCTTGTGGTTGACTATGGCTAAGAGTATATGGATTGAGAAAGGAATTGTTTGTTGGTTATTATTGATAATTTTAATGAACTTGTTTTAGTGCAAAGATTTTATGAAGTCAAATTATCTCTTCTGAGTATAGTGAAACCTCAAGTTGCCGTGGTGTTGCAAGTGCTCATAATATGACAATTGAGTTCAGAAGTGAAAATCTTAAGGACTTGAGTGTTCCTCTTCCAGCTGTTATGCAGTTCCTCGTGTTTCGCGCCCTTTTCTCATAGAACGCGACGATCGAGGTAAGTTAGCCTTTAACTTACTATCAGTTTATTGTGTATGTGTGATGGGTAAGGGAACTACAATTTATGTATGTATGTTATCGTATATGTCATGCCATGCTATGTCATTATATGTTTATTTGTTACGTATGATTTAATCTCATGAATAATTATCTGTTACACAATCTTTTCTATTATATAATGATGTATGTTATAAGTATACCATGTTAAGTATGCCATATGATACAAGTATGCCATGAAATGTTTATGATTAAATCATATTGTGTCATTACAAGTATACGTCATGTTAGAAAAAATTATATGATATTAATTAACATCTCATGTATTAAGAAAAATAAGATATGTTATGTTACGTATAATACGTGGGGCCACAACAACTGTGGAGTACGTATTATATTCTATGTTACTTATAATGCGTGGGGCCACAACAACTGTGGAGTACGTATTATATTTATGTTATGTTACGTATAATACGTGAGGCCACAACAACTGTGGAGTACGTATTATATTTATGTTACTTATAATGCGTGGGGCCACAACAACTGTGGAGTACGTATTATATTTATGTTACTTATAATGCGTGGGGCCACAACAACTGTGGAGTACGTATTATATTTATGTTATGTTACTTATAATGCGTGGGGCCACAACAACTGTGGAGTACGTATTATATTTATGTTATGTTACTTATAATGCGTGGGGCCACAACAACTGTGGAGTACGTATTATATTTATGTTATGTTACTTATAATGCGTGGGGCCACAACAACTGTGGAGTACGTATTATATTTATGTTACTTATAATGCGTGGGGCCACAACAACTGTGGAGTACGTATTATATTTATGTTACTTATAATGCGTGGGGCCACAACAACTGTGGAGTACGTATTATATTTTATGTTACATGAAGTATGGGGCCACAACAACTGTGGAGCATACACTACATGAGACACAGCAATTGTGACATGTAGAATACGTGGGGCCACAACAACTGTGGAGTACGTATTATATTTTATGTTATGTGAATTCATGGGGCCACAACAACTGTGGAGCATGAAGTATGGGGCCACAACAACTGTGGAGCATACACTACATGAGACACAGCAATTGTGACATGTAGAATACGTGGGGCCACAACAACTGTGGAGTACGTATTATGTTTTATGTTACTTGAATACGTGGGGCCACAACAACTGTGGAGTACGTATTAATGCACGTTATTAATCAAGACAATTAAATAAGATTCCAAGTTTATGTTAAGTCAAGTTTCAGATCAAGTTCATGTTATGTTATGCTCACGTACATGTTATGTTCATGTTCATGTTATGTTCCAAGTTCATGTTCACATCATGTTATGTTCACGTTTATGATACGTTCAAGCTCACGTTCATGTTATGTTATGTTCATGTCCATGTTATGTTTCACGTTCATGTTATGTTGATTGTTCATGTTATGTTTTAAGCTTAAGTTCATGCCATGTTAAGTCAAGTTCAGTTCACGCTTAAGTTCTGGTTAAGTCATGCTATATGTCAAGTTATACTATTTTATGTATGACTATAATTATGCATTTATGCTTTTACTGCCATGCATGCATTTTTAACCTGTGTATAAGTTTTATGTTAACTTACTGAGATTTGTAATCAAATCTCACTGTGGTAGTCCCAACTACCATTCCCCCCGAATGGTAGATCTTGTTACAGGACCCAAAGGAGAATTGGAATCTGACCAACTGAATACGGTCGACTAGGCCACGGTGCGATGTTGATGATGGTATAGTATTTAACTTAGGTTAATACTTGTACTTTTGGAGTTGTATCTCAAGTATTCTTTTGATCACAACCATTTTAGACTAGTGTGGTGATCACGGCTTTTTAGTATGCCTTTATGTATGAATTATGTTTCAAGTATTTGGGATATATTTAGTTGGTGCATAGTATTGCTAAAGAAAAAGATTATCCGCTGCGAATATTGCATAATGTTAGATGCATGTTAGGAACATTNAGGTTACGTGTTCAATTGGAAATTTATTCAAGTTATATGATTTCTATAGGTGACGATTAATTATTCGTTGAGCACTGTTGTGAGGAATTTTTAAAGGACTAAGAAGTTCAGCTAAATGGGATTCCTATGCTAGACTTTGTATAATAGAAATGAAATGAGGTTGACTTTGAAAAATATACATGGTTTGTTATGAAAAGAATTATAAAACAATCTCAGTTATTTGATCTGCATTACTCATGAAATTATAAGTATAAACTATTTTTTGGCATGACTGGTTTAGACATGATTCATTTTGGCATTTTGTTTCTAAACTATGCAAAGGAGAGTGAATATTAAATTTTGTGCACAAATTATATTTTTGTGAATAGATTCTGTTAAGTTCTGAAGATATTTTGTACTTCAATATAATATGATGTGATTTTTAAAAACCTCTGGCATGACATTCTGTCTTTGTTTCTATTCTGCTCTACCTTACCACGAGGTGTAAAAAATGTTAGATGCATGTTAGGAACATTGCATCTTATATGTCATGAACGGGGGCATGTAACCTTGTGTTGCATGTCTCGACGCTTCAAATGTCCGTTCAATCCCAAGCGGAATTTGGGGGCGTCACATTTTTAGTTTGGTGCATAGTATTGCTAAAGAAAAAAATTATCCGCTGCGAATATTGCATAATGCTAGATGCATGTTATGAACATTGCATCTTATATGTCATGAACGGGGGCAGGTAACCTTGTGTTGCATGTCTCGACGCTTCAAATGTTCGTTCAATCCCAAGCGGAATTTGGGGGCGTCACAGAGGGAATGATGGGCCCCAAGGCGGACCAAGTCTTAAGGATCAATTGCAAGATTAAGAGCCACGAAGATTAAGGGAGTAATGCAAGAATTGGTGCAATTCAATTGGGATGAAGCTAGTAAGAGCTCAATACTTAGGATGAGCTTGAAAGAAGGAGAACCAGTTTTGATCCACTTGATCTAAGCTATGGAAGACACGACTTGGGCTTATTATTATTGAAGGCTATGGACTTATTTATTCCATTAAAATGACTTATTTTATTAGTCATAGGAATTAATCTAGAATAATTGGGCTTTTGAGATGTCCAGCCCACACGTCTTATTTCTATTGAACTAGGGTTTTTGGGAAGGCCTTGTATTTTGGCCAAGGGCTTATTTGGAAAGTTATTATTTTACAAACTAGGGTTTTAGAAGTTACTATAGCGCGGCACTGTTCACGCCACAGTACCCGCGGCACTATTCCTCTAGGGTTTTGGGAATTGTTTATTTAAACCACTTGTAGCCTCATTTGAGAAGAAGATTATTATTCTGAATTTTAATTGTGAGTGAGTTTTCTCCTCTTGTTCTTAATTGAACTCTTGAATTTATCAAAGGTAAATCACAACTTTTGTGGCGTTCCTCCTTGTAATTTGGGTTCTTGAGACGGGATTTCAACGGGTTTAGATTTTAATATAATCTAGGTTCTTGAAACGAGTTCCCAACGGGTCTAAATTCTCCATCCATAGACTTGAGTTTGGCTTTCCTGAGTTGTTTGTTCAATATTTTTGTTGGGTCTCAAAGCGAGTCGATTGGGGTTCACATCACTAATGATGCAAACTCTTTCTCATTCACAAGCTCTCAAATATCTCAAATAAATAAAATTACATTTCTACACCTAAGTAGGTAAGAAATTGACTAGGCTGACAGATTCAAATCTAAGCGATTACTCGATTGGTGAGATCTTTCCAGCATTTTCATTTTGTTTATAAAATCTGAAGAAATTTATCTACTGAATTTTTGGCAGTATGTTACATGTACTACTAAGCATTTTCCTGTTTTGCTTAGTATTTCCGAACAAGGTCATTTTGGAAGCTTTGTTTAATGAAAATATTCCGCTTTATTTTACAAATATACGGAGTATTGAAGGTTAGTAGCTTCCGGTTAATCTAGCTTTACAAACTAACTAGGGGCGGGTTGTTACAATTCCACTTCATTCCGGTGCCTCCAATTTCTGAGCCTCCAAAAGACAATCCACAGATTTCTACCCGAAGAAGCCTATCCAGCAACGTAACTAAAGGGATAAGATATAAGATGATTCTGCACAAAAACTAGAAAGCGAATATAATAATACAAGAAAAGGTAAAAAGAAACTACTTTATGCAACAGGAATCATACGTTTTCATCAAGAACTAAAGTTGAAATCATTAGCGGTAGCAGTAAGAAAATGAAGAGCTGCAGCTGCCGCTGTTGATGATTATAACTTATAAGTAAGATCCGCTCATTTCTGGCTTTCCGCTGATGAAGAATAGTGTTACAACCCTGATCTAGGGTTTGCAAGGTGAAGAGGGTCTGTGTGAGGTTTCGGGACCGAGGAAGAACTCAGAAGTAGAAGGATCGTGTGGACTAATTTATGTTCTTTGGTCAACTACTTAGTTTAACTGAAGTTACTTTTGAGTTGAAGATGGGCTGGGTTCTGGCTCAATGGGCTCCGGCGACATCTCAGGTTTGGCAAGTTATCCTAAATGGGCTAGGGGTTTGTTTCTTAAGGCCCAGTTGCTTTGCATTCAACTTATGTTTGTAGTTAAAGGCCCACGGCCTCTAATGTAGCTTCCAATTAGAGTACTAGTACGGGAGGCAGGATAATTATAAGGCATTCTGAATTTCAGTAATGTTCCATTCAGTTGTAAATTGTAAAAATATCATGTAATTATTTCTAAAAAAAGTAAAGTGTATTATTAAAAAATCAGTTTTTTTTTTTTTTTTCATATAAATTCTATATTTATTTACTTTTTTTTCAAAAGGATTAATGTGCTTGGGTACTTCACGATTGCAAATATTAATTTTCTTCTCATTTATAAACTCTTCTTATTTCTCCTATTTTTCTTCTTCATATTCTTTCGGAGGATCTCCCATTGAAGAGAGCATTTGCCGGAAATTTTATCAAACAGCTGAGGTGTGTTACAAATAGTCACCGAAAAGAAAGATTCAGGCTATGAGAACTAGCAAAAGGTTGCTTTACATAAAATACTGGAAGAAAAATTTGAACATTAAAATAAGAAATCAGCTTTCAGGAGATGAAATGTTCATAATGGATTTTACCATATGCGACAAGATTTGCAGACTTTTTTACAGTCCAGCAATATGAAATTCGGGAGAGCCAAGTCTGTCAACTGAAACACATTTCAGAATAACTGAATTACTTGACATAACTCTGTACATCTCCAGCAATAGGAAATGAATTTACAGAACTTATGCTTAAACCTCCAAAAGATTTTAGAATGTAAATGACTAGTATCTTCATTTTTCTGTGTCAATATTATCATCACCAGAAGGCATCTGTCTAGTTTCTGACAATGAAAGGCGCCTGGGCTTTCCCGAGACTGCTTCAACAAGTCCCTCTGATGAAAAATTTAATGCAGCAGTCACTGAAGATGATCCCAGAAAATGCCGGACAGGGACATCAGCTGAAGATGACGCAGAATGATTGTATGTGAAAATTTCCATAGGGTGGTCAAACTTGCAACTCGGACCAAATTTGCAGATACCATAACGAGAATAGAAGATGCATAGAGGCTCTCCCTGTTAAAAATGAAAGAGCAGCTCCAATCAATATGCACCGAAGAACATATAAACTAGTCTGAAACAAAACAACAAAAGAGGGGGTGGAGTTCGTGAACCATTTGGTTTTCGTACTAAAAATCTCTCAAAACACATACTTTGTACTTTACAATATATATTTAGAAATCCCAAAAGGAAGTTTCAAGGAAAAAAGGACAAAGGAAAAGAAAATTCTAGTTCAATCAATAGTTAGGAGCAGAGCATGCAAATAATGCCTTTAAAATACCTTTTAGCGTCTTTTTATATAATTAGAAATGAACTGCTCAAGTGTACATGAGAATAGGTAACTTCGCGGATGTTATTGCCACTAGCAATTTTAGAAGTACAACCAGAAAGAACATAAATATAAAGTTAGAAAACCCTCAAGCAAACCAAATGGCATCCAACTATCGTAATCTCATGAATTGAAGTGTTGTATAGTTATGAGACAGCCTCAAGTATACTTAAGTGTAGTTTTTTTTTTTTTTTAACAAGATATTGAAAATGTAGTTAGTATAGTTGCAATGGCTTCACTTTTCTTCTATTGTTCTCTCTCTCGTTTTTGCTACTTCTATGAAATACTACAAGACTATAAGCATCGTAAGAAGCATTGAATATTACAAAATTTTTTAATGCTTAAAAAAACCATGACAGCTATAATTCTGGTATAAACTTGGCAATTACGAGAGTCATGCAAGAGATGTAACTACAGTACAGTTACGCTTCCATCACTTAAAACAAAGCACATCCATCATCAATCGTGCAAAGGCTGGACTAAGGCCTCAAACAGAGCATATTCAGTTTGCAAAGACTAACAACTAATTGCCTCATGCTACTCTGAACTACTGCAAACTGTTAAGCTTGTAATTTTTTTAATATGATTTTATGCTTGCAAGGCCCTCATGAAAGTCAAATAATTGTCAGATATTTATTCAACAAAATTTCATAAGTGACAAAACAGAGACTCATAACACTTGGCATAGCTAAATACTGTTATGAAATAGAAAGATTGAATCAGCACTGATGATGCAACTCACTGGGCGTAAGGGAAGGCCTATGGGACTCAAGACACAGTCAGGAGCAGGAATTAGTCTTTCCCTCGGATGATGGAACCGACAAACTGCACCAAACTTACAATCACCAGTCTTCATGTAAAACTGGCATTCAGGCTGGCCAGGTCTCTCAGGAAATATATTCTCTCTCGGCAATGCGTAGAACCCCACAGGGACAGAGCCTGAACGAAGTGGAGAAAAGGTCCCCTGAGATCCTGCATTAGCTGATTCACCCTGTCTTAATGTTCCATAAATCTGACTATTTCCTACCGCTTGCTGCGGGGTCTCTGAAGAGGAAACTGATCCAAGCTGACCCTGGAAAGAAACAATCCTATTAGCATTTCAGAATCAGTGCTCACAAGTTCCAATATGTTTATTTTCTCTTATTAGAAACGTCATACAATGAACGACATAAATTAAGGATTTGTTGTTTGTTCTGTGTAGTATAGGGATGGAGGTAGCCCTGTTGATCCCTTGTATTGAATTGAAATTCCCCATCTGCAAGTTCATTAACTTACGGCTGTATGTTCATGAAGCTCATTTTCCTCTTGATCAGATGCCTAGCACCCTAGACATGCTTGAATGCAATTGAATTAAATTTTAAATTTAAATGCAACCTTTCTCTCAAATAAAAAATACAACCAATATGTGGGAAATTGTTCAGTTTCAAGCCTCAATAATATCTCAATCACAAAGCATCCATCTGAAAATCATCTTAGCACATCCATCATCACTGCCACAAAATATCACCACCAGCTGTTGACAACAAGGACCACTACACTACCGCAGTTGGCATCACCCCAACCATCTTTAATTAGTAGTGAAATATAGGCATAACAAAGATAAAGCACAAAAAGGACTTGAGTTCCACTAACCATTAGATCAAAATTTGGAGGAAGCAAAAGATAGAAAGTTAAAACTTATAGGCCCACCACGTGAGTCATTGCTCTACATATTTCTCATAAATACCAAATCTACTAGAGAAAATATATAATTCACACTCCTTCCCCCCACCTGTTCCACCCTTCCTATACTTTTCTTTCCCTCCCCCCTTAAGTTACCTAATATAGTATAAATGAAAACAACTAAACAAGCATACAAAATCCGAACCATATTTTGTGGATGAGCAGAAAGCTTACGCTGTATGCATTCCACCCAGGAACTGACAAAACTCCCTGATGTAGAAGCAAAGGTGAGTAACTTGAAGCACCTTGCCAGCGTGGACTGGGGATAAAAGATGCTCTTGACCAGTTTGTAATTCCTCCCGGGTATGACTGTTGACCAGGCGTAGTTGGAGACTGCATGGTAGAATACACAGGAGAGCCACTCAATGAAACCATCATATTTGTTGGCTGAGGGTGGTGGAATTTACAAGTGCTTCCAAACTTGCATTGTCCGGTTCTTAAATAGTAGGCACATTGAGTCTCATTCTGCATTGAGGAAAAAAGTAAAAATAAAAATGATGAAAATAACAAAATTAAATTTCATCCATCAAATAAGCAAAGATTCAGCTAGAAAAGAGCAACGCCCATTTCATATATGAGACAGATGCTTCCAGCGCCACATAACATATTGAACTGAAACGCCCAAATATAAACTTTCAGTAATGAGCCAACCATGCAACTGATGTTGACCAAAAATGGTCACAGCCAGGACCTTCGTATAGAAAGGTCATTTTTTTACCTCAGTGGAGAAGCATGCATGATACCTGGGGGAGTTCTATAAAAAATAATAAAATAAAATTAAAAAAAAAAAAGTTTTAACCTTGATTTGCTATATGGGTCGCTTTAATGATGTGTTAAAAGCTTGGGCGGCTTTAACGATGTGTTAAAAGTATTTGGAAGAATAAGGCACCCCTAAACGTAATCCTTTCTGTATGGACTTCTTCCTTGGGGAAGATCCTCATATTAGACAACCCAAGGAAACACCAAATCATTGTCATGGATTGGTCTTTCATTTGCAAAAGAAGTGGGGAGTTCGTTGATCATCTACTACTTCATTGAGACATTGCTACAACCCTATGCAACAACTTCTTCATTAGAGTGGGACCAGCTTGGGTAATGTCGAGAAGAGTGATTGATCTCCTAGCATCTTGGAAAGGCTTTCAAGGTAACTCAAAAGATTGCAGCAATCTGGAAGATGATCCTGTTATGACTATGGTGGTGTCTTTGGAGGGAGAGGAACGAAAGAAGTTTTGAAGATCGTGAGTGGTCAATGGATGAACTTTATTTTGTGTAAACCATTGGTCAATGTAATTGATTTTAATGGCATAAACTTTCATGAATTTCTTGTATCTCTAGATTACAATGCATAGGTAATGCTATTGTATATGTCCTTTATACTTGGGCTCTAGCCTATTCTTATTCTCAATAAAATTTTGTCTATCGATAAAAAAGTAAAATTAACTCGGCAATACTTTTTACAACTGTCGTATATTTAGAATGCTATTTTTGTTGCAAAGACTAAGTTTAATAATTAAGTTTCTTTCAGAGGTTGGAACGACATAGTATGCTGTTCATGTTTACTAATAAAGATTGCTTTGATTTTTTACTTCTCAGAAGAAAATTCTTTGGTTTTGGTTTATGGAATTCTTGAATCTTTGAACTCCAATAAAAACGGTGGTGCATCTTATCCCTACCAGGGAAGGGTGCTACAAAACCGGTTAACTTACAATGATGAATAATAAGATGATATGCTAACTGTGTGAACTCTTTGTTAAATCAAGCAAAAAACTTAATTTACCGGCCGAAGTGGATAGCCTAAAATATTTAAGGCAACTCTTCCAGCAACCCCAGCCTTGTCTCTAGGATGATGAAACTTGCACGTTGCTCCAAACTTGCAAGTTCCTGTCTTCAGATAGTACTATAGAAAATATCAAAGCAGAATATTTGTTGATCAAGCCTTAGAAGAAAGATTAAATATCTAAGCAAACTGAGAATTGGAGTAAAATTGGTTTCCTACACTTTACTATTAAAATACAAGCACGCATTGTCCAAGTATATGATGACTATTGGCATATTGCAAGTTCATTGTCTTCATGATGATAATCGCCAGACAACAATCAAGGGATTATTTCAAAATAAGTATTGAGCCATACCAAGGAAAAATAATAATAAGAAGTAATAGAATCCTTTATAGCATAATTTTGGCAGTTAACATTTGTGAGTCAATTGATGTTTCTTTACCAGATTATATCAATTATTGTCTAACATCCAGCGGTCCTTTTCCTGAATACTCCTTTGTCTTATCATAATATTTCGCCCACATACATGGAATGAATAGAGTGAGGGCTGTATATAGGAAAATAGCTCCAACTTATTTAATAAATAAAGAGGGTGACTTGCCCTCTCTTTCTGTATGTCCATGCACCATTTGTCTTCATCAAATTTCTTAAAGCTTCCTGACTGAAAGGAAATAGGCCAGTAGGTGGAGATGCCCAACAAGAATAGATAGCCATAATCATGTACATGCTGAACAGTGTTGGGTATGCTATGAGAAGACCACCAGCTGAAGTAGGATTTTCATAACAGTAATGCCAAAAATTTCTCAAAACAAATTGGATCAGGGCACCATCTGAATAGAAGGTAAAGTTCAGCTTCATTTGAAGCTTCTTCAATTTAATCAAATGAAGAGGTAACAAGTAAAAATCACATTATATACTGCATGTGAGGTGTGTCTCTCTCTTTTGAAGATGGGTTTTATTCATATGTCATGATAAGCCTAATAGAATGATTTGTGATCGACGTTCTTTTAAGTATGCTGAGAACAACATATGCACCATTTGATAATTGGAAAAAAATTGAATTTACTATCAATTTTCTAAGGACAACATAACATAAATTTGCAGTGGATTGGGAGGTTCATCGACTGCCTCCTGCCCCATCCCCACATCCGTAAGGGCTTAGGTAAATTTATAAGATTTATCAAACAAGCTCATGCCAGGAGCCGCCTCTCTCTCTCTCTCTCTCTCTCTCAATTTTCTGGTTTTTCTATCCAAAACTTTATTGCTTGGACATAAACAGGCCAAACCACAATACCAATATTACATGTATATTATTTCACGCCCAATAGTAAGAATACATGACATACTTATTAAACAAGCAATTCTGCCAACTGGATGGAAATACATGCCTGACATTCTGGTTGTCCCACTCTTTCTGGAAACTCCCCCTTCATCCTTGCAGTTGCAATAGCCTAGAATAAAATAGAATCTCGTTAGTCAAGCTTCCCAAATATGAACATCATATAAAGTTGAAATATTAAAATATGAGACTCAAAAAACATATTGTGGGATGAACTCAACATCAAATAGCTAATACACGAAGTATACCAGCTATGCAAAAGGTGCAACAAGTATACCAAAGTCCAGAAGAACATGTGAGTGTTTCTGTTGCAAGCATCCATATATAATGAAAGAGTAATGCTAGATACCGTCATGGGTTGTGCAAGCGCCGCACACTCCTTTAGAAAAAGAGTGGAGTCCACTATTAAAAAGTTAGTTTTTTCATATGGGTCCCATATTTACTCATTTTTTCAAAAAGAATGTACGGCGCACTCTATGATTGCAATATCATTTCTCATAATGAAATGTATGTCATACTCAAGACAGCATCTAATCACGATGGTTTAATTGTGGATAGCAAGATATGCATATGCATATAAAACAGTGTTCCACCCATCCCTTACTGCTCTGACTTTGAATGTACCTAAAAAATTAACAAAACAATCTACTTGCATATTCTAACCTAGAATCAGACAACAAATTTTTTTAAATCTATTTCTTCTTGTAATCAATGTTAGAGGAAATATTTAGTTTAGAAAAAAAAAAAAAAAAAGTGATAAAGATAAACAATAACAGAACCAATAACAAATTTGATAGCAAGGAACACACAGTGCAATGGTTCCGGAGTCTATAACAATATAGCAATCTCATAACAATCCATCAAAGCTATATCCATCATATAAAATTGAGTTCAAAAGATTATTCCAGATACGCTGCAGCTCATACCAGCTTCCTATTAGGAGGATGATTAAATCTGCATGTCGCCCCAAATCTACAAAGACCTGTTCTAATGTAATAAGAACAATCTGGCTCTCCGGGACGCTCAGGGTATTGCCCAGAGTCCAGTGTTTCACTTGATATCAAGTTCATATTCCACATTGCATCTGAAAATACACTAACACAGTCAAACAAAAAGAAAGGAAAATAATTCCCCAGCATTCATTCATCCAAAATTGATATTCCAGAAAACTCAGATGCTATGCTTTTTGCGTATTGCTCTCTACCTTTAAGATAAATCGTCATTTAAAACTAAAATACAGAGTAATTGATTACAGCATAAAAAACCATACAAAAAGCAAACAATTCCAGACTCAAGATAGGGAATCGAAAGAACAAAAGCGGACCAAGGTTTTTATTCGTTAGCCAAGAGCGCCCATTACAGCACCTCTATTATAGAAGCGAAAGCGATGCACCTTATTGACCAGCTGAAGAGCATCCTTATAAAAGAATGAATGGAAAGCAGGCCCCAGTAAGCCACTCATAGGAATAGTCAAGTATAGGCTCCCAAATCTAACACACAAAGATATGCCACAGAGAGTGTCCTTTCCTTCCAAGGGCAATGTGAAAAGCACGCTTAAAGATCGAACTGAAGGATTTTTATGGGGTGGAGTGCTTGCTTCTTCAATGACTGTGCTTGATCTTCTGTCTGATGGAATTCCATTTTTATGCTCATGTTGTCTACAGCTAAAACAAAAATTTGAGAATTCTGCATGCCGGACTGAGTGAGGGAGGGTTGTATCCGATCATTGTGGGTCATGCTAATACTCCTACAGGCTATTCTCAAGGCTTGTTCAACACAAAGGCAAGCGGCGACGTATTGCACATGTGGTTAGGACACCTGCATCCTAAGATACTTAATAGTCAAATAGATCTTTGACAGTTCTATTTTTGTCCAACCTAGAATGGAGTCCCCTCCGGAGAGAGATGTCCCCTCTACTTTGCCTGGTATTTTTCATTTTGTTGATTGAAAGAGGATAAGTGCTATCCTTTGAGTAAAGGGAGGGTTTGCTACAGTGATTCGGGCAGTTGGTGGCCCCTTTCGAGAGTAGCGGGTCCTTGCCGCTCATGAGTGGTAGCTCACGCTCAAAACTCCACCGACTAGAGTCCTACGGCACTTGCTTAGCAGCTTTAGAAAATGAGAGGCTCATATATGCATATCTGCTGCAATAGTAAGAAGATTTAAGCCATATAAAACAAGTAAATAACATCCTTTCTAAATTCCTTTCCTCTATGCATATAGTTGTCAATTCTCACAATATTCAATCATTCAAAATCAATATTCAAGAGATCTTCAAAACCTTTGTTTTGCATATTAATCTACCTTTAAGATAAATTATCACTCATACAAAATATAAGTAATCTACCACAGCATAAAGCAAATATTGAATGGAAGAGCAAGGGGGTCCAAGGCACATAAGCTTTAACCATACGCAATTAAAAAGCTTTCTTTCTTAAAATCCTTTACTACTCGCATATGGCGGTTACATCTCATATGCATCCCTTGTAAAAAGGAAAAGGTACCACTTGGCTGTGGATAGAAAAAGAGAAGGAACTATTTTTTTTTTGTCTAAGCAGAGAAGGAACTATTTAATATGATATAGGTATGGCTAAAAAAAAAAAGGAGAAGAGGATATGCACAATGCTACCAGATAAAAAATATTGTTTCATTCAGTTATAAAGAGGATGTTGAGGGAAATAAATTTTAGAAAATTGACAACACAGGGCTGCCACAATTACTACTTTACTAGGGCACATGCATAACCATTTGGCTTGACTATTATGAACTATTCATTTAGTAAGCCATTTCAGGACCCAGAACCTTTATTTTTCTTGTCGACTCTGGTTTTTCACGCCTATGAAAAAGTAAAACAGCTATCAGGCTCAAAGCTTACATCAATTGATTAATTCAAAGATAGTCAACCCATTAGAAAAATATAATTAAAAAATCATGTATTGCCAATAAAACATTTCAAACAAAAAAATACAGCTTTTAGATCAATAACTGACAAAAATAACAAAAAGCATGGATAAAAAATTTAAAGAAAAGATTGAATCACATCTTCTCTTTTCCCTAATTTGCATGGCACTCAAGTGAAAAATAGCATATTCACAATACCAGAACTGCATACGATTACTCGCATAAAAAACTGTAATTTTGAACACATATCAATCAAGAAGAGACAAAGGTCAAAATTCAATACCGGTCAATCCCAAGTCAAGAAAAAAAGTCAAAATCATTCAAGGAACCAAAAGATAGGCAATAAACCTTTGAAAATGATATGGACCAGAGAATTGGTAACAGATAACAACACAACATGTTCCTTCAAAATAAAGAACACAAAATGTTGACATACATTAAACTTCATATCTGTAACCATTGAGTCAACTAGACTTTTTGATACATTTGGGGAGGGGGGTTTCGAATCCAAGACCTCCATTTAGGAGGCTTGGGGGTTATGCCAATCAGGCCACAGGCCATTGGCCTTTTTATCAACTAGACTAACATTTAATACTCTCATAGAAACGCTCAAATTTAATATGTATAAAAAAAAAATCTATAGAAATTTAAGCTTCCTATCAATCACAAAAGGGGCAGAATAGACATGTTTACAAACCGTAAGTATGAACAGAACGTGTATCGAATGAGGAAAAAAAAAAACAAAGGAAAAAAGCTTGTAAAATATAGAGCAACTAAATTGTATCTAAAGAAAATAATTATGAAAACAAAAGCATGACAACAATACCAAATGTAAAACTTTGGGAAGAAAATAGGCAGAGAGAAATTTTCTAATTTAAGATTTACTTCGAGGAGAAATTTTGGAATGTTGCAAAAACATTAAATAAAAAGTTAGAAATTGAAGGGAAAAAACACCCAAAAAAAAAAACAAGAAGAAGAAGAAGAAGAAGAAGAAGAAGAAACGTCGTACAAATAGAGAGTAATTGCAAACTCTTTTTATCCATTATTTAAAACGAAAATTTACTTAAGAGAATTAATTTCTGGCATTGGCCCAAACCGAATTCATCAGGGGAAAGTGCAGTAACGACAACTCATGATCACGAAGCAGCCATAACTACCAACAAACAAGTGGAATTTCTGCAAGCAAATGAAAGACGGAAAACGGCAACCACGAAATCACATTTTGAAAACAAAAGAAACATAAGAAGGAGACCTTCGTTCAGCGGGGCTCCTTCGATCACGGACCCCGCCGCTGCTGCCGCCGCTCGGGACATCGGAATTCCGGTGTCGAACTCCATCGCTCCATCAGCACAGCGATGACACTCTTTCACTCTCGACCGGAATTCCCATTCCCCCAACCAAAGCAACCAATCACCACCACCACCAACTTTCCCTCTAGCTCTCCCCCGTCCCACAGCGCCGAGAAACCGATCGACCAAAACTAATCAGGAGGCCCAACAAGAAAGCTTGTTGGAGAGAGAGAGAGAAAAACAGAGTTTTGGAGAGAGGGGGAAAGAGAGGAGCGTTCTCTTCTCCTCTCCACAAAAACGAGAATAAAAACCAACCATCCAACCAGACAAAAGCCTCTTCCCAAGTCATCTCTTCCTAAGTTTGCTTTTTCACCCGCGTTTTGTCCAAAAAACACAACCTTTTCAAAAATAAAACGGACGCACATTATCTTACCCACTCGCAAAAATGGGCCACCTACGTCAAATCGCTTGCTCCGATTGACGCGTTTTGGAATCAACAGCATTTCCCATTCGTTTTCAATTGACGGTCTATTTTAAAGTTTATATGCTCGTCTATGAGATTCATCAAATAGGAAGTGTAACACGTGGCTGCTGAAGGGAGCGAGTAGTAGGGTTTTGAAATGGTGGAGAGTGGAGCTGAGGCGGTACTAAATACCAGAAACTCCTACCGGTTCACATAACTGCTTTTACTTTTTCCACCTTTTTTTATCATTCCAGTTAGAACTGCCAAGGTTTTTGAACCATATGATACCCGTTCCGATTCCTCAAGTGGGAGAACGAGAGTTCAATCCCGCACACTCTTTGTAATGATAAAAGAAAGAAATGGAATTTGCATTGTTTCAGGAAAAAAAAAAAGAAGAAAAGAAATGGAATTTGCATTGGATGAGTATGCAAATATGGAAATGCTTAAATACAAAAAAATTATATAAAAGTAAATTCATAAATTGATGTGTTTTGATGTGATATATTAGATTGTAAAATTATTTTTTATTGTAAAGTAAATATAACAAATCTCATGAAATCACATCAATTCGTAGGTTTATTTTGTATAATTTCTTTGTGTATATAGTAGTACTCATGTAAATATCATGTAATTTTTTTGTAAAAAGTTAATAAATATAATATTCATATGAAAAAAAATTATTATGTGCACATTCCACGATTGTATCTAACATTACTCGTAAAAAGAAAAAATTACTATTGGTTGGCCGCTCTTCTTTCTCTTAAAACTGTTCACCCAAGTTTCGGAATGGGTACCCAAGTATAACCGGGTTTCAAACCCGGGCTGAAACCTAGATCGAGTTAACTCAATTATGACTAGGGCTGGTCCCCAGGTGAATTTGAGATTTGAAAAGCCCATAAATCTGGTTACCAAATTGTATCCCTTTTTTTAAGTCCATATTCATTAAGGTTTAAAAGCATAATTTTTTTTAAAATAAATAAAGACCTATATTATATGAAAAATTTTTCAAGAAAAATCCATGATAAAAAGCATGATTCTCTTTATATAAAAGTTTCTATTTATTAAAAAAAATTAAAAAACTAAGAAGTCATGTTAAAATGCATAATACTAACATTCTCTTTGTGAAAATGTTTTATAAGAAGTCATGTTAAAAAGCATAATACTAACATTGTCCAAAGTAATAAAATATATAAAAAAAAAAACTAAAATGCATGCAATCCATTACATATTATATTTTTTATTATTTATACATTATATTACAAAATATAAAATTACAGGATATGAATTACAATCATATATTTATAATCTTATAGCTCAATAAGATCAAACCATAGCAAGATTTAATATGATTGTATCAAACTTATAAAAATAAAAAACAAATAGAGAATTGAATCTTAGAATTTAAACAATAAAGCTTTATCTATGAATTGAAATAAAATCAAAATATTTTCACCAATCAATTTCCACTCTAGGCTTTATCTAAGATTTAGTTCTTCCATTAAGAACTTAAAAAATAAAAGAGTATTTATTATTATTATTATTTTGTTTTCATAATTGAGCCGTCTATCCTCTCCTCCCCCTCAATTTTTGCCAATATAATATATTTATATAAGGTAAAAAAGAAACCCTAATATATTCATGATTCACGCATAAAAAATCGTATAACTTTTAAAACTCAATTTAGAAGCCACATATGCACTTCAGTAATAAGAATTTAGAAATCTTTATTAGAAACAAATTTGTATCCCTTTAAGATAGCTTTCCAACGAATCAGTAATCGCGTCAATCGGATGTATGAGTGGAAAGTTATGATTAAAATACTAAAGTATGTCCAGGCTATCTCCTAGCATATTTCGAACTTAGACTTTTTGGAGTTTCCTTTTGTGATTTTTTTCTTTCTTTCTTGATCCAAATTACTCTCAAGCCCTATCATTATCCTGATTTGAAGAATCCGACACTCATTGAAAGTTTTTAGGTTGTTCCAATGTCTTACCCACTCGAAAGTCCTCATTTGAATCTAATTGGGCTTTTACTTACTCTTTTATAACTTTGAAATTAAACATTAAAATCTACTTAAGAGTATCCCAAAGTAAATAGAAACTCAATAAAATTATACACATTAATTCCTATGTTTTCTATTCACATTTTAGCATTTTAGTCTAATAATAGGGCATTTATAGTGTACTTTCGTACACTCATCACACCCCCTAACTTGCTTATTGGTAGTTCTTAGTAATTTCTATACAAAAGAGATGAAAGAGACTAAAGAAAATACTAAAATAGCCCATCAATTCACATTTTCCAAATTCACATATCAAAACAATTTAAGGAATCCAATAATCCATCAAGATCAGTCCACCTATAGTAATTCACAGAGAGTGTGTGTGTATTCTCCAAGCCACATAACCATCTTACCACTAACATTGACACATGCAACATCAAAAATGTCTTAGGCAAAAGGTTCAACTCCATAACTCACGGGTATAATAGTATTTCATTTAAGAGCTTTTTCTATGGAGTTGAAAAGTGGTGTACACACATTCACGTGAAGATTTAGGTAATTGTGAACAAGCAATAAGCAAACACTGATCTTATGATAAGAACACTAACAAATGAGAATTTAACCATTCTTTTCACAAGCGTACTTGGAATCAGAACAGTTAAAACAAAAAGTTGTATTATGTGGCTTAAGTTAGGCTATATGAAAGAAAAGGGAGAAAGAAATAGATTCAAAAACTTCCAAGTACATACCCAATGAAGCTTATTAAACATCTCAATAAATCACATTCCTCACTCCAGCCTTTCAAATTACCGAATAATGCATCTCTTTTTTTTTTCATTTAAAACTTTTCTTTTTTTTAACAATTTGATGAATAAGTATATGTTACTTTGGTATTCTGCTATTTTTACCCAGCCTTGGTATTTTTGCCTTTGAAGCTATCTCACTTGAACATCTAGTATGTGACGCCCCCAAATCCCCACGTACGGACACGGGAAAATCGAGACGTCCGGATGATGACAATACAGGTCACCACCCTATCGACGAGTGCCAAGTGTGTGCAAGCGATAAATGTGCACGAAGAAATACGCAGCGGATAGCAAAGACATATAACTAAGTACCAAAATTTTTGTCTTAGATTAATACAATCCAGTTCAAAACATACATAATAAAATATTACAAATACAAATATTATTTCAAAGCCAACTCCAAGCATAGACTCCAACTCAAAATTTCGGCGGAGCCGCATCTTCGGGCTCAGCCTCCTTCTCCTCGATTCCTGCACCAAGATCTACGGTACCAAAAATGGTGCCGCAGGTAAGTAAAATCCAAATACCACTAGATAAAAACATATAAAAACTCAAACAATATGCATGAAAGAATGCCAATGCACGAACCCATAAAACAACATATTTTCTCACGCACGCCAAAAATCTCATTTGGCCCAAAAACATAATCTTTTCAAATATCACGCCAAAAGTCCATTTGGCCCATATCCAACTCAATCCATAACCAATTAATCCGTATGCACCATGACCTCCCCTAGGGGTCATCCGCACACCCTGGCTCCTGTGCCACACTGCGGGAATCCACCACGTGTATGACACATAAACGAGCGATGCCCAGTTCCGCACCCTGCGCGTTCGTAGCCAAGCATCCTCTAGACGAGCGATGTCTAGTTCCGCGCCCCTCGCGTTCGTAGCCAAACATCCTCTAACCCTCGCCAGCGAAGGGCCATGGAGTCGGTGCATAGAGCGATGCCCAGTTCCACGCCCGGCGCGTTCGTAGCCAAGCCTCGACTCAGGGGACGTCACTCAGTATAATACGCTCCCGAGTGACCAGAGGAGCTTCACCGAGATAATACCCCATCCCGGCTTAGGGTCGTGGTACACACGCACCCGAAAATCCATTTACGCCAATAAAACATGATTTTCTCAATTAAAATAAAATGCACGTGCATGCACCATATAAATGCAATCTCAATGCACAACACAACCAACCAACCATAAATCAACAAACCAAGCAACTCCGTCCTCAATCCATCCGACCCCCGAACTCCTCGAACTCAGTCCGGAATCAACCAACCAACCAGATAAATTATTGAAAGAGCAAAATATATTTAAATCTAAAAGTAGAGTTTGGAAAATACTTACAGCGCTATAAGGTAATTTTTGAAAGCTCGCGACGTTGCAAACGGCGGAGGAAAAGCATCGTAACAGTGTATTTCACACTCTGGCCGTGGGTAATAAATTACCCACTTTCGAATGGGGTCAAACCAAGGCACGAAATTGATAGGGAATGTCCTTGAGATATTTATAAAGCTAAAGGAAGTGAGCTTTGGTCGTGGGTGGTGATAGAAACGGCGGTGGAAGTGCAAAAAGGGGCTGATCGGAGTTGAACTCATGCGAGTTGCTCCGGCAACGGATCGGGGCCGAAATTAGGTGGGTTAGGACGGCAAGAGGTAGGGGAAGAAGCTGTGAAGAGATGGTGGCCAGAGGTGGTGCGACAGCGCCGGAAACGGTGAAAAACCGTGCGGCTTGAAGGAGCTCGTGGTGGCTAACGGTGGCTCGGATGGAGATGAAACTTGGTGGGGATGTTCACCGGTGAGAGGGGAAGAAAACTGGGTGGGTAGTGTAGGCCACACCGCCGGTGAACGGCGGTTCTGGGCGGAGAAAGAAATCGGCAACAGGGGAGAAAACAGGGCAGGGGCAGCAACTTCCAGGGGCTCGTGGCGGCTAACGACTGGTCGGATAGCTCTGAAAATTGGTGGGGATGATCTCTGGTGGGAGGGGAAGAGAATGGCGGGGGTGGTGTACGACACCTCCACCGGACGGAGGAGAAACGGCGGGCCGAAGTAGGGGCGGCGGGAAGGAGAAAAAGAGAAGGAGAGCACGGGGAGAGAGAGACCGAGCGGAAAAGAGGAAGAAAAAAGAAAGAAAAGAAAGAAAAAGGAAGGAAAAGGGAAAAAGAAAATAGAAAAGAAAAGATATGAGGTCCAATCCTCACTTCTGGGATCCAAAAACTGTTCCGCTGAAAACGATATTAAAAACATAAAACGACTAAAATAAATTAAACACCACATCAAATAAAATAAAAACCACTTAAAATACATTAATCTAAAATAAATAAACCAATATATTAATTAAATTAAAAACACTCATTCAGTGAAAATACACATAAAAGCGAGTCATCACATCCTCCCCCCTTAAAACAGATTTCGTCCTCGAAATTTTGCAAGACCAAACACCAACTTGAAACAAGTCATATAATTCCACATAAAACCAACTGCAACCAAGATTAAGAACGTACCGTCATTACTCAAACAAGTAGGGGTACTGCTCCCTCATGTCCGCTACTCGCTCCCAAGAGAAATCTTGAGCTAACGGATTTCCCCAGGCCACCTTAACCAAAGGTATCGTCTTGGACCTCAACTGTTGCTCCTTCCAATCCATGATCTGCGATGGAACAACCTCATAAGTAAGGTCCGATTGCAACTGAATACTCTCTGGGTCGACAAAGCGTGGCTCTTGTTGACCAAAACTCTTCTTCAAGGATGACACGTGAAAGACATCATGAATATCCCCAAAATAATCTGGCAAAGCAACTCTATAAGCAACAGACCCTATCTTCTCCAAAACCTGGGAAGGGCCGACATACCTCGGATCCAGCTTCCTCTTTTTACCAAAACGCTTAACTCCTCTCATGGGAGAGACCTTGAGATAAACCCAATCACCTTCTTCAAATGATAACTCTCTCCTCCTGGTATCAGCGTAGCTTTTCTGACGACTCTGAGCTGACGCCATTTTATCCCTGATGATCCGAACTTGGCTTTGCATCTCTTGAATTATTTTGGGTCCAATTATCCTACTCTCCTCGACTTCATCCCAACACAAAGGCGATCTGCACTTCCTTCCATAAAGAGCTTCATAAGGAGCCATCTGAATGGTCGCATGGAAGCTATTATTATACGCAAACTCTATGAGCAGCAAGTGATTTTCCCAACTCCCTTGAAATTCTATGACACATGCTCGCAACATATCTTCAAGGGTCTGAATGGTGCGCTCCGATTGGCCGTCCGTCTGCGGGTGATATGCAGTACTGAACTTCAGCTTAGTACCCAATGCTGCCTGCAAACTTTTCCAAAACTGAGACGTGAACCTTGGGTCTCGATCCGATACTATACTCTTCGGTATGCCGTGCAACCGCACTATCTCTTTCACATACAGGCGAGTCAACTTACCCAAGGAATCAGTATTAAAAACAGGCAAGAAGTGAGTACTCTTCTTAACCGATCAACAATCACCCAAACAGAAATTTTTTCCACTAGGAGTCCTCGGCAAACCCACTACAAAATCCATCGTGATGTCGTCCCACTTCCACTCAGGAACAGGGAGGAGTTGGAGCATACCAGCCGGTCTTTGATGCTCGGCCTTGACTTGACGGCATGTGTGGCATTTCTCAACATACAAGGCAATATCCCTCTTCATTCCATCCCACCAATAATTTTTCTTCAAGTCCCGGTACATCTTCGTACTGCCAGGATGTACTGAATAAGGGGCTGCATGAGCTTCTGCCATGATCCGCTTCTTGAATTCTGAATCCTTGGGGATCACTCTGCGATCTCAAAACCGAAGTATTCCATCTTTATCCATACTATATTGCAACGGCCCTTGAGATTTTCTGACTCTTTTTCTGATATCCAGCAGCTTCGGATCTTTCCTTTGAAGAGTTTTCAATTCTTCAAAATCAGTTACCCGAATATCAAGAACTGAAGATAAAATCTCCTCTTACTGTGAACTTTCAATAAGGAGTCTTCTCATCCCACAAAGCAAAGAATCCAATCTTGACGACTCGGCCTCATCTTCCAAATGCGATTTTCGGCTCAAAGCATCAGCAACTATATTTGCCTTCCCCGGATGGTACTTGATCTCGCACTGGTAGTCACTGATTAGCTCTAACCATCGCCTCTGCCTCATGTTCAGATTCTTTTGGGAAAACAAGTGCTTCAAACTCTTGTGATCGGTGTATACTTCGCAAGCTTCCTCATACAAGAAGTGCCGCCAGATTTTGAGAGCAAACACAATCGCAGCCAATTCCAAATCGTGCGTCGGATAATTCTTCTCATGATCCTTTAGCTGACGGGATGCATAAGCAACAACCCGTCCTTCCTGCATAAGGACACAACCCAAACCAAATTTAGATGCATCACTGAAGACTACGAATGGCTTATGCGGTTCTGGGAGCGCTAACACTGGTGCAGTCGTCAACCTGTTTTTCAATTCTTGGAAGCTTCTCTCACACTTATCTGACCAAACAAAATCTGCATTCTTTCTAGTCAAAGCTGTGAGAGGTCCGGATAGGCAAGCAAATCCCTCTACAAATCTTCGGTAATATACGGCAAGTCCCAAGAAACTCCGGATCTCGCGCACTGTTGTCGGACGTTGCCATGACAAAATGGCTTCCACCTTACTAGGATCAACAGCCACTCCATCTCGGGAAATCACATGCCCAAGAAATCTGACTTCCTCTAACCAGAATTCACATTTGCTAAGTTTGGCATACAACTGGTGTTCTCTTAATTTTCCAAGAACTAGACGAAGGTGGTAAACATGCTCTTCAACATCTCGGGAATAAATCAGAATATCATCAATGAATACTACCACAAAGGAATCTAGATAAGGTCGAAATACCCGATTCATTAAATCCATGAAAGCAGCAGGGGCATTGGCTAACCCAAACGGCATCACTTTAAATTCATAATGCCCATATCTCGACCTGAACGCAGTTTTGGGCACATCCTTGTCTCTTATCCTCAACTGGTAGTATCCTGACCTCAGATCAATCTTTGAGAACACAGCTGCTCCTTGAAGCTGATCAAATAAATCGTCGATCCGTGGGAGAGGATATTTATTTTTGATGGTCACCTTATTTAATTCCTGATAATCGATACACATACGGAGGGTTCCATCTTTCTTTTTAACGAACAACACTAGCGCACCCCACGTCGAAGTACTTGGTTGAATGAACCCCTTATCTACCAGCTCTTGCAACTGAGTCTTCAACTCTTTCAATTCAGCCGGTGCCATGCGGTAAGGAGCTTTATGTACAGGAGCTGCTCCAGGTTCCAAGTCTATAACAAATTCCATTTCACGAACAGGGGGTAGCCCAGGCGAGTCTTCCACAAACACATCCGGAAATTCCTCCACAACGGGAATGTTTACCAAAGACTTCTTCTCAGACGGCGTAGACACCATCTGAACTAAGAAGGCATCCGCTCCCCATGCAATCTCTCTTCTTGCTTGAATTGCCGATATAATTGTCGGCTTTTCTTTTAGCTTACTCCCCGCAAATTCCAGACAATCACCATCGGGAAGCTGAAAGCTAATTACCCGACTTCTGCAATTAATACTCGCAGAATATTGGTATAGCCAATCCATCCCGAGGATGATATCAAAACCCAACAGCTTAAACACCACCAAATCAGCATCCAAGAATCTTCCATCAAAATTTAACGGGCAACCCAAGGCAACCTTGGAACACCATACCATTTCACCATTGGGTAGAGTCACTACCAAGGACTTTGGCAAAGGTTCCGTGACCACATTACACATCCGAACAAAAGTGGAAGATACAAACGACTGTGATGCACCGGAATCAAACAATGTGCAAGCATAAAAATCATACAACCGGACTCTTCCTGAATCAATCACATATACCCATGAAATCCAAAAAAAGAAAAAGAAGAACCAACCCACGCCAAACATAAAATCCAAAAATTAATTTAGAATCATACCTGTAATCACTCCAGCATCGTGGGTCGCCGGTGCCTCATCATCCACCTCTCCAGGGGTAACAGCATATACTCGAGCCTGCGCTACATGCCTCTGATTAATTCTTCCACCACGTCGACCTCCACGGCTTTCTTGAACCCTGATGGGGCACTCACGAGCAATATGTCCCATTTGGCCGCATCGGTAACACTGGGGTCCACCACTCAGCCGACACTCACCCTCATGGGCTCTATTACAAAGTCCACAAAAGGCAAGTCTTCCACAAACACATCCGGAAATTCCTCCACAACGGGAATGTTTACCAAAGACTTCTTCTCAGACGGCGTAGACACCATCTGAACTAAGAAGGCATCCGCTCCCATGCAATCTCTCTTCTTGCTTGAATTGCCGATATAATTGTCGGCTTTTCTTTTAGCTTACTCCCTGCAAATTCCAGACAATCACCATCGGGAAGCTGAAAGCTAATTACCCGACTTCTGCAATTAATACTCGCAGAATATTGGTATAGCCAATCCATCCCGAGAATGATATCAAAACCCAACAGCTTAAACACCACCAAATCAGCATCCAAGAATCTTCCATCAAAATTTAAGGGCAACCCAAGGCAACCTTGGAACACCATACCATTTCACCATTGGGTAGAGCCACTACCAAGGACTTTGGCAAAGGTTCCGTGACCACATTACACATCCGAGCAAAAGTGGAAGATACAAACGACTGTGATGCACCGGAATCAAACAATGAATGCTGAACAAGCATAAAAATCATACAACCGGACTTTTCCTGAATCAATCACATATACCCATGAAATCCAAAAAAAAGAAAAAGAAGAACCAACCCACGCCAAACATAAAATCCAAAAATTAATTTAGAATCATACCTGTAATCACTCCAGCATCGTGGGTCGCCGGTGCCTCATCATCCACCTCTCCAAGGGTAACAGCATATACTCGAGCCTGCGCTACATGCCTCTGATTAGTTCTTCCACCACGTCGACCTCCACGGCTTTCTTGAATCCTGATGGGGCACTCACGAGCAATATGTCCCATTTGGCCGCATCGGTAACACTGGGGTCCACCACTCAGTCGACACTCGCCCTCATGGGCTCTATTACAAAGTCCACAAATCAGCACCCGGCCCCCCATACGCACTCCTGAGGCTGTTTGTGGTCGAGTCCCGAACCCCTGAACAAATTTCTGAGGCGAACCAGAGCTACTTCCTTCTCTAGTAAAGCTCCGCCTTTTCTAACTTGCAGGAGAGCCCACACTCAAGTTAATCTCTCGCTCCACAAGAGTGGCCACTTCCACTAAATCCTGAAAAGTGGATATCCAGTGGCTGACCACCATACGGCATACATCAGGACGTAGACCCTCTTGGAAACGCTCGGTTCGCATTTCCTCTGTGGCGATGAGGTGGGGAGCAAATCACCCAAGTTCTAAAAATCTTCGGGTGTACGGTTCCACGGTCATACTCCCTTGGACCAAGCTTGAGAACTCTCTTGCTTTTTGCTGCCTTACAGAAGCGGGAAAGAAGCGATCATTGAACTCTTTCTTGAAGTGCTGCTAGGTCACAGCGGCGAAAGACCCCAATTCTGATTCCAACATTATTCTCTTGGTATCCCACCATTCAAAAGCAGTGTCTTGCAACAGATAGCTAGCGTAGAGTACTTGTTGAGCCTCAGTGCAACCACACACCTCAAAAGTTCTTTCCAAGTCCTTGACCCACTTTCCAGCTTGAAGTGGATCCTCTTCTCCAGTGAAGTGTGGAGTTCTATGCACCAGAAAGCGCTCATAGGTGCACCCAGCTTGCACCCCTCCACTAGGCCCTCCAAGTAGTAGCCATGGCCCTCCTTGTTGCCAAGGCCCTCCTGGTTGTGGCCAAGGCCCTCCTTGTTGTGGGCAAGGCCCTCCTTGGTCTCACCATTTTTCCTGCCACCACAACCTTTGACCCCTTTTAGAAAACAAAAACAAAAACCAAAACCAACACCACATAACAAGAAACAAAAGAAACCAGCATGCAATAACATAACTAAATATATAAACACGCAAACAAGCTCAAACAAATTCAAAACAAATAAACACGTCAAAAAAACAATTTTACTTAAAATAAATTTTAAAACACAACTTAAAAAAAAACATTCTGGTACTAACTACGGGACATGTGGTTTTACCCAGAGCCCGAACTGCTCTGATACCACCTGTGACGCCCCCAAATCCCCACGTACGGACACGGGAAAATCGAGACGTCCGGATGGGGACAACACAGGTCACCACCCTATCGACGAGTGCCAAGTGTGTGCAAGCGACAAATGTGCACGAAGAAATACGCAGCGGATAGCAAAGACATATAACTAAGTACCAGAATTTTTGTCTTAGCTTAATACAATCCAGTTCAAAACATACATAATAAAATATTACAAATACAAATATTGTTTCAAAGCCAACTCCAAGCATAGACTCCAACTCAACTTCGGCGGAGCCGCATCCTCGGGTTCAGCCTCCTCCTCCTCGATTCCTGCACCAAGATCTACGGTACCAAAAATGGTGCCGCAGGTAAGTAAAATCCAAATACCACTAGATAAAAACATATAAAAACTCAAACAATATGCCTGAAAAAATGCCAATGCACGAACCCATAAAACAACATATTTTCTCACGCACGCCAAAAATCTCATTTGGCGCAAAAACATAATCTTTAGAAATATCACGCCAAAAGTCCATTTGGCCCATATCCAACTCAATCCATAACCAATTAATCCGTATGCACCATGACCTCCCCTAGGGGTCATCCGCACACCCTGACTCCTGTGCCACACCGCGGGAATCCACCACGCGTATGACACATAAACGAGCGCGATGCCCAGTTCCGCGCCCTGCGCGTTCATAGCCATGCATCCTTTAGATGAGCGATGTCTAGTTCCGCGCCCCGCAAGTTCGTAGCCAAACATCCTCTAGCCCTCGCCAGCGAAGGGCCACGGAGTCAGTGCATAGAGCGATGCCCAGTTCCACGCCCGGCGCGTTCGTAGCCAAGCATCCCCTAACCCCCGCTCCCGTTGTCGCTCAGTTTCACGCCCGGCGCGTTCATAGTCAAGCCTCGAATCAGGGGACGTCACTCAGTATAATACGCTCCCGAGTGACCAGAGGAGCTTCACCGAGATAATACCCCATCCCGGCTTGGGGTCGTGGTACACACGCACCCGAAAATCCATTTACGCCAATAAAACATGATTTTCTCAATTTAAATAAAATGCACGTGCATGCACCATGTAAATGCAATCTCAATGCACAACACAACCAACCAACCATAAATCAACAAACCAAGCAACTCCGTCCTCAATCCATCGACCCCCGAACTCCTCGGACTCAGTCCGGAATCAACCAACCAACCAGATAAATTATTGAAAGAGCAAAATATATTTAAATCTAAAAGTAGAGTTTGGAAAATACTTACAGCGCTATAAGGTAATTTTTGAAAGCTCGTGGCGTTGCAAACGGCGGAGGAAAAGCAACGTAATAGTGTATTTCACACTGTGGTCGTGGGTAATAAATTACCCACTTTCGAACGGGGTCAAACTAAGGCACGAAATTGATAGGGAATGGCCTTGAGATATTTATGAAGCTAAAGGAAGTGAGCTTTGGTCGTGGGTGACGGTGGAAACGGCGGTGGAAGTGCAAAAAGGGGCTGATCGGAGTTGAACTCGTGCGAGCTGCTCTGGCAACGGATCGGGGCCGAAATTAGGTGGGTTAGTACGGCAAGAGGTAGGGGAAGAAGCTGTGAAGAGATGGTGGCCGGAGGTGGTGCGACGGCGCCGGAAACGGTGAAAAACCGTGCGGCTTGAAGGAGCTCGTGGTGGCTAACGGTGGCTCGGATGGAGGTGAAACTTGGTGGGGATGTTCACCGGTGAGAGGGGAAGAAAACTGGGTGGGTGGTGTAGGCCACGCCACCGGAGAGTGGCGGTTCTGGGCGGAGAAAGAAATCGGCAACATGGGAGAAAACAGGGCAGGGGCAGCAACTTCCAGGGGCTCGTGGCGGCTAACGACTTGTCCGATGGCTCTGAAAATTGGTGGGGATGATCTCTAGTGGGAGGGGAAGAGAATGGCGGGGGTGGTGTACGACACCTCCCCCGGACGGTGGAGAAACGGCGGGCCGAAGTAGGGGCGGCGGGAAGGAGAAAAGGAGAAGGAGAGCACGGGGAGAGAGAGACCGAGCGGAAAAGAGGAAGAAAAAAGAAAGAAAAGAAAGAAAAATGAAGGAAAAGGGAAAAAGAAAAGAGAAAAGAAAAGATATGAGGTCCAATCCTCACTTCCGGGATCCAAAAACTGTTCCGCCGAAAACGGTATTAAAAACATAAAACGACTAAAATAAATTAAACACCACATCAAATAAAATAAAAACCACTTAAAATACATTAATCTAAAATAAATAAACCAATATATTAATTAAATTAAAAACACTCATTCAGTGAAAATACACATAAAAGCGGGTCATCACATAGTAACTCGTGTTCTTTTTTTTTCTCTTTCTTTTTTTCTTTTTTTCACAAAAAATAATTTCACATCTAGCACATACTTGGAAGTAACAAGGATAGAGAAAATTAGTGTATAAATTATACTTCAATGTGGAGAGGTTTGGATAATATAGGTATATGAAGAAAAAAAAGGCTATATGTGTTTTTTGGCTCAAAGTTGGCTACTAGGAGTTTATAATTCAAATGGTTAATTTGAAAGGCTCAACGTTAATCCTAAATTGACATTCATCATACTCCAAGTATATCATTATCATGCCACAAACCTGTAACATCCTGCTCCTTCTTTCTCTTATGGTTATGAGTCTCGTTCTGTGTGCCAAGCCTTGATGGCATGTTTTTAAATATATCAAGTGATTTTTAAAGCAAGCCCAGTATTTTAAAACCTATGAATATTTTAAATCTCTAGGAAATATTTATATGGGATATTTCTAGTGTTATTGAACCAATCTTGATTTTAAATAAAACAATTATAATATTTTTGAAGAGTTCGAAAAATATTATAAATGTAAAAAATCATTTTAATTAAGTGATTTTAATCATTTAAAAATATTACGAGATTTAAATTATGTTGAAAACTCTAAATTAAATGGTTTTATTCTCTTAAAAATAATCAGCAACACTTTATCATTTAATAAATAATGAAGATTATATGTTATAAACTAAAGATTTATTAAATAATATTATATCTTAATTCCTCTTAGTGTTTTAAGTTAAATTAATGTCTAAGCATTTTCAAATCAGTATTTAAAAGCTCATCGTTAAATCATTTTGAAGATCCCGAGACGAAGGGCCTAGATTAAATACCAAGTCCCTAGCATTTTTCCCTCATTTCCTCTCCTCCCTCCACCCTCTCCCTTAGCTTGCACGGGAAGCACCTCTCTCCCTCACCCAATCTACACGTCTAGCCCAGCTCCTTACTTACGTGCCCAGCCTCACCACAGCATCACCACCCCACTAGCGACTCCCCCTCACGTCGGCAAGCCTCCACAGTGCAACCCAAGCCCACGTCAGCTCTCCCTCTCCTCCCCGTTTCCCCCCTCTATCTCACAGGTTGTTCACCCATTCAACCGTGCGCTGCCATCTGTGGCCAATCAGCCCCCACCAAGCACTACCATGACTTCCCTAAGACCACCCCTTCCTCCTCCCTTTGACCCAAAGCCCCATAGCCTTCCATCTCCCTCCTTATCGCACGAAGCCTTCATGCACGGGTTCTCCACCCACGCCGTCGTACATGACAACCCAGGCCACCGCACCACCACCAAGAGCCTCCTCCCCCATCGACGATCTTACCCAGCCATCCCCATGCCCAGCTAAGGTCCCTACCCTTCTCACTCTCCCTCACTCTCTCACGAGTCTTCCATGACCCATGGCTTAGATCTGCCACCATGGACCACCGTGCTGCCTCCATCTCACCACCACAACTCTACCAATAACCCCTTAAGCTCCTCTATGCCGAGACCTATAGCCTCCAGCCACTCCCTTGCCTCATAAGCACCCTCACACTCTCAGATGCACTGTTCATGGCGAGATGCCGTCGTTCTCTGCCCCTCACCACCATGAGCCTCCCCATCGCCACCCCTTCCAAGTCCACCAACCCACACGCCCAAACAATCACCATACACAGTAGACAGCAACTGTACATGGCCAACCGCCACTGTACGTGGTGTTAGCCACCACCCATTAACCCCTCACCATGTCGGCACCCTCACTAAGCCTGGATCTAGTAGCCAAAATGCTAGGTCCAATCCCCAAGGTAGCCCATTCTAAAGTCACAACAGTGACTGCCACCGCCCAAGCAAGTGGCTATATGCTGGACAGCGAGTAACACACGAGTTAATTCCGACGATGGTATAATCCTCTCTTCCTCATTAATTTTGTTAGATGTTAGTTAATAGGTTGTGGACTGTGCTGTTAGTATTGTGGAGTTCGCTGTGCAGTGAAGTGTTGGGTGTAATTGTGTACTGTGTTGTGAAGTGTGTGCCGTAGTTGTGATGCGGCATAGTGTTGTGAAGGGAGTACACATGAAGTGTAGTCCATGTGATGGAGTGATGCACCATATGGCATACATTCCATAGTAGTGATGTTGCGTAGCATGTGTTAAGGGAGTATATGTGGAGCGTACTCCATGAGCTGAAGTGATACACTCTGTGGCGTGTTGCTAAGAAAATGATAGTTGCGTAGTTGAGGAGCGTAGAGCATGTGAGTAGTGTTGGGAACTGTGGAACAGTGTCCCGAAATAGCTGTTATGTGGCTTGAAGTCTGAGGTGACGGGTGTCGCCTTGTAGTTGACTTATGGTTGACAGTATGTGTGAAGTGGCGGAAAAGTGTAAGAGTAGCGCAGCGGAAGCATGACGAGGGAATGTCACGAAGTGAGATGGTTAAACAAGCAAGCATGCTTGTGATGAATGAAGAGTTAGTGTAAGAATGACGTAAGGGGACGTCAAATGACATGACTAGATCACGGCTTAGCTTGGGAGTAGTCTCGAGCTACGTGACTTGACGAGGATGTAGTTGTGAATGGAGCCCTGTCGTGCTAAGTGTTGGGATGAACTTGTAAAGGGTTGGAAAGTAAGGAAAGTCTTTTTGATCGCGTTTGAATAGAGTTTGGTATCGAAGTATGGAGATTGTTTATTCAAGCGAGCATTCAACGAACTATAAGTTAATATTAAGTGATAAAGGATAAGGTACATGTGCATCTGGTGAGACATGTGTACCAAACGAATTTACCATATATTATTAGGTACTCTGTCCTAAGCATGGTTACACGATATTTAAGCCTCAGAGTTGGCTTAAAGTCATGTGGTATGCATGGATGGGAATGAAGATTTAGTATGGGCTAGGATGCAAGAAGGGTAGTATTGGGTATGTTATCTAGAATTGGAATGCGTGACTTAGTTGGTCTGAGTCATGCATCAGAATGTGGTTAATGTACTAGAAGTGTAGTTCTATTTTTAGTATAGTTGCTCATGTACTAGATTGAGAATGATGTTGAGGTTGTGTATGCATGTAGGTTGCCATCTGACACACACATGAATGGACTGAATGAAATAAGTATGGCATGGAGTCTAGGTAAGTATTATGTTCATACGCTTCTAGAGTTTTTCTAAAAGATATGAAAATAAAAATGAAATGCTTTTTCTTTACGATGCTTTACGAAATGAAATAGACGGTATTTTAAGAAAGAATGCTAAGCATAAGTTTTCAAATATAAGTATGTAATGGCATTTCTTGGCAGTCCCTTTTTACACACCCAAAGTATTAAGTGTATGCATGTGAATAGATAGTATATGTGGTAAGTATTGTATGTATTTTTACGAAATGAAATGTGAGGCTAAGGCCTTATGCTTTAAGTGATGCTTTAAATGACGCAAAGAAAATGTGTTAAAATGTCCCTAAGAACTGAGGTTTTAAAATGCTCCTATGAAAAATAATGTTTTAAATGATACCATGAAATATGATGTTTAAGGATGCCACAGACTGATGTTTTAAACGATGCTTATGTCATGATTTCAAAGACTGCTTTTAAATGTCGATGATGCTTAAGAAATGAACGGACTGATAAGAATGAATGAAAAGGACTGAAAGAAGGGACTGAATGAATGGAAGGACTGAATGCTTTAAGGTATGAAACTATGTAACGGGCATGACTGAATGAATGATGGTGCCGAAGGACTAGACTGGGCAGATTGCAATATTGGGTAAGTAGTACTGGTAGTACACCCAGTACTACACCTTGATGGAATGGATTCTTAACTCGTGGCCACGGATAGAACCAAGGTCTAAAAGATCGCTAACCCTCACACATGAGATGTAATAGTGTGCTACGGCCAATAAAAGTGATAAGAAAGAATGTATGCATGCTAAGAAAGAATGCATGTATGGTCAGACTCTTTAAGAAATGAAGGCAGCGAGGCATGGAGAACTGTTTTACGAAAGAAAACCCTTTTCAAAGTAAAACCTCACCACGTAATGTTTTAAATGAATGAATATCTATGTATAATATATATGGAATGATAAATACATGATTGAAAACCTATATTGTTATATTTTAACTGTATGAAGTAATACTTACGAGTCATCTACTCATTTTAATTTTTATGTGTGCCCTCCCAGGGACAAGATGAGCATGACTTGTCAGGACGGACATGGCCCCAGGGGAAGAGCACGGAAGTCTAAGCATGTTCGTATGAGATACTTTAATTTATAAAATTTAATATTTTCTGCGGTAACCTTTTAAATTAAGAAACAAGTTTTATTTTATAAATATGGAGTCTTTTGTATCCTAGCATGAAATGAAAAGTTGTTTCGAAATAAACGGTAATTCCCATCCATCTCTTTTCATAAAATCATTTTCTAAAGGATCCACCATAAGGACAGGCATTACTAAACCATACAATAATATTCTCAAAAGAAGTTTCCAATTCAAAAAATCAATGAACACTTATCACAATTTTCAGCATTTGTTGGCTCTCAATCCTCTCCAAAACTCAGACATAAAGAATTAACTAAACAGGTTCTAGATACATGTGTCAAACCACCATCTTACCACAAAACTTGGATGAGTGCATTAAAAATTTTGTGAATGCCTTAGCATAATGATCAAAGATAGAGTTTGTTGAATTCACTAAGATGGCTATGTATGAGAATCAGAACAAATGTGGTACTAATTTAAAAAAAAAAAAAACAATTATTTGTAAATGCATAATTTGCGCCACCCCCAACTTAAACAAAACATTATCCTCAATGTTTAAAAATAAAAACTGAATGGATAGTAACTGAGGAGGGTATAATACACCTGATGTATGACGTGGGTTGCCTGCTAAGCATAAGAGATGGCAAACTGAAATAAAAAAATGACATCATCTTGAAAATAGAAAACAAAGAAAACTGCAACAAACAAAAGAAAGAAAAAAAAATGAAAAAAAAAATATAACTGCATGGTGGGGTCAAGGTTGATAGATTGAGTCTACAAGTGGAATGTCTTCCACTTCAGGCACTGATGTGAACCCATGGGATTGAAATCCCTTAAGCCCACAATCAAATTGAAACTTATTCAAGAAAGCCAAAAATCAAGTCAAGAAAATCTAGACCCGTTTAAATCTTGTTTCAAGAACCTAGATTTGGTGAGAACGCCACAAAGGATTTACCTTTGATAAGTTCTTAGTTCAATCAAGAACAAGTAAAGAAAACTAAAAGTTCTCCATGAAGAAACTTCATTCATGTTAAACTTATCTCGAAATGCAGCTACAAGTTGTTTTTAACCCCTCAATGAAACCCTAGGGCCGATTAAGGCCTTCATTAATTAAAAGACATGGGTTGAACATCTTTAAGCCCAAAACATCCTAAATTACACGCCTATAGATAATAAAAGAAGTCAACTTAATAAATTAAATATAAAAACCTAAAATAGGCCCACACGCCTATACTTAGCAAAATAAAAAATTCTACACTAAACCACTAGGCTATGTTGCCCCCCTTCGTTGCTTGTATCATATGGATTAAAGCTGGTTTTTTTTCTTTCAAGCCCATCTTGAATGTTAGGGTCTTGCTCGATGAATTTGCAAACTTAGCCCAAGTGGATTGCACAAATCATTGCATTGTTTCTTTTATTTTCTTAGCTCTTGACCTTGTGATAAGCTCATCTGAAATTTGGAAGGAATCTTTAAGACTCAGTCCACCATAGTCTCCATCATTCCCCCTCTCATCAAAAGGATTCGACCTTGAATCGTCACCTGCATCAAAGGGAGAAAAATCGGAAACATCAAAAGTAGTAGAGACATTATACTTACCTAGAAGATCCACTTTATAAGCATTATCATTAATTTTCTCAAGGATTTGGAAAGGTCTATCTCCTTGAGGATGCAATTTAATCCTTCTATGGGCTATGAATCTTTATTTGTGTAGCCAAAACCAATTTCCTGGTTCAAAGATGACACACATTTGCCCCTTTATTAGCTTGGGAAACAAACTTTTCATTCTTTTACGCAATTTGAAGGCATGCCCTCTCATGAATTGACTTCACATTTTGACCTTCCAAATGCCGCTTTATCACATGCCATATACACATCAGAAAAATCAACGTCATTGGCATATACGTCTTCCACATATTCAAATCCAAGCATTTTAGTACTCATAGAAGTAAGAAGTACATACCTCTGTGATAAAGCATCAGCATCAATGTTCTCTTTACCTTGCTTGTAACGGATGACATAAGAAAAGATCTTGATGTATTCCATCCATCTAGCAAGTCTCTTATTTAATTTACCTTGACCCTTGAGATGCTTCAATGATTCATGACCGGTGTGGATCACAAACTCCTTAGGCTAAAGGTAGTGCTGTCACGTCTCTAGAGCGCAAACAAGAGCATATAGTTTTTTTTTGTCATAAGTGAGGTTATTCAAGGCCACCCCACTTAGCTTCTCACTGAAGAAAGCTAGGGGCCACCTATCATAGGTCAAAATGGCTCCAATTCCTATTCCTGAGGGATCACATTCAATCTAAAAAATTTTGTTAAGGTTAGGTAATGCTAATACAGGTGTAAAACATAACCTTTCTTTAATAGTAGCAAATGCATTCGCTTGATCAATCCCTCAATAAAATCTAACATTCTTTTTAATTATTTCAGTGAGTGGTGCAACAATGGTGCTAAAATCATTAACAAAACGCCTATAAAAGCTAGCTAAACCATGAAAGCTTCTGACCTCGGTGATGCCTTTAGGCATTGGCCACTCCTAGATGGCCTTAACTTTCTCTTCATCTCTTCATGCACGTCAATACCTTTTGTACTAACAACATAACCAAAAAAAACAACTTTTTCCATGCACATTTCTTAAAATTAGCATACAACTTTTCACATCGAACACACACCTCAAATGCTCAATATGTTCATCTAAGTTCTTGTTGTACACTAGGATATCATCAAAGTACACAACTACAAATTTTCCTATAAACGCACGTAATACATGGTTCATTAATCTCATGAAAGTACTAGGCGTATTTATAAGTCCAAATGGCATAACCAAATCATTCATAAAGTTCATATTTAGTTTTAAAAGTAATTTTCCATCCATCTACTTCTTTTATTTTAATTTGATGGTATCCACTTTTAAGATCCATTTTGCTGAAAATACATGAGCCATGCAATTCATCAAACATATAATCTAATCTAGGAATGGGATGACGATACTTTACCGTAATATTGTTGACTGCTTTGCAATCAACGTACATCCTCTAAGTCCCATCCTTCTTTGGCATTAATAGCATTGGTACTACAAATGGGCTCATGCTCTCCCTTGTTTATCCCTTGCTCATCAAATCTTCAAATTACCTTTGAAGATCCTTTGTCTCCTCCGGATTACTCCTATAGGCTAGTCGGTTTGGAATAATGACTCCAGGTACAAAATCAATTTGATACTCAATGTCTCTAATGGGAGGCAAACTACTCGGCATCTCATCCGAAAATACATCCTCGAACTCCTGCAACAAAGAAACATCCAAACTAAGAAGAGATTAGTTAGTTTCATTAATATTAAGATAAGATTCTTTGTAAACAAGAAAAATCATAGGTTGATCTGCTAAGAAGGTCCTCTTAACCTCACTCTTATTTGCATAAAAACTCATCTTTGTCTTTTCTTTTATCTTTATGGGTTCTCTTTCTTTTTTCTCTCATGGCTCCACTCTGTTTTCTTTATTCATAGCCACCTCTCTATTTTCTTTTTCACTATCTCTTTTACCTGAGGTTTAGCCTCACCCTTATTTTTCTCTATTGTGTTTCAGCCTCACACTTTCTTTATTGCTCAATCTCATTTTTCAGTTTCAATTGGTCCTCATAGACCTGTTTTGGGGTTAAAGGTGTAAGTTTGGTTGTTTTTCCATCATTTACAAAGTTGTACCTGTTCCTGAACCCATCATGAATCACCCTTCTATCATACTGCCACAACTTCCCTAACAAATTATGGCCAGCATGCATAAGAACTATATCACAAATCACCTTATCACTATAGCTCCCAATGGTATAAGCCACCAAAACCTACTTATTGACCTTAACCTCTCCACATTCATTCAACTATTGCAACTTATAAGGTCTAGGATGCTTCATTAAAGGTAAGGTCAACTTCACAACTAGGGTGGTACTGCTACGTTGGTGCAACTTTCCCAATCAATAATCTACTACACACCTCGTTGTTTACATAACATCTAGTATGAAATATGTTCTCTCTTTGTTGCTCCATATCATCTACCTTAATTTGTGTATTGAGAGCATGCCTAGCAACAAGAGACTCACCTTTTACGGAGTATTACAATCCATCGTCATCACTAGAATCAACCAACTCAAGCATCTCATCACTATCATCCCCACTCTCAGTCATCATCTCCCCATTGTCACGCATAATCATCATCTGCTTATTTGGACATTGAGAAGTGATGTGCCCTGAACCTAAACATTTAAAACTTTTAATATCTCTATTCTTTGAAGGTTGGAAATCTACTTTGGATTTGTTCTTACTAGTTCCCTCATTTTTTCCCTTAGGTGGTTCAACCTCCCCTTTACTACAGCTCGATCATTTCTATCCCACTTTTGTTTACAAGGAGTGCTAGAAATTGAAGTAAATCTTGCTGCTTCCTTTCTGTTTAACTGTCTCTCCACCCTTATAGCCATGTGCACCATGTCTTCTACCTCCACATAATGCTGCAACTCAATTACATTGGCTATGTCCCTATTTAAACCACTTAAAATTCTAGCCATTGTGGCCTCCCAATCCTCCTCTACATTAGCCTGAATCATAGCTACCCTCATCTTCTTATGGTAATCCTCTACACTTCTAGACCCTTGTGTAAGGTTTTGTAATTTTTGGTAGAGGCCTCTATAGTACTGGCTAGGTATGAATATCTATCTCATGAGAGCTTTCAACTCACCCCATGTTTCTACAAGTCTCTCATGATTCCTCTTTCTATTAATCACTAATTGATCCCACAAAATAATTGCATAATCAGTGAACTTAATTACCGCCAACTTCACCTTTTTCTCTTCTGAATAATTGTGACAATAAAAAATTTATTCTTCCATTCTAAATAGACTTCAGGTTCATTCCTACCTTAGAAAGATGGTATTTTTATCTTGATACTCCCAAGGTTCCTATCTACCCCATCTCGACCCCCTAGATTTCTCCTAGATCCTCTTCCATGCCTACCTGCTCTAGGTCTACCCATTCTACCCATTCCAATTTCACATGCTATGTCTTCCTCATTCTCATCATCTTCTTTGTTCTCTCATACTCATTTTCAATACTAGGCTCATGTCTCCTTCTATCTTGCCCATTGTGCAAACTTCTAATCACTACCTCTTGCTAATCCATCTTATCTCTTACCTCTCCCCCAATACCAAATTTAACCGATCAAACTATTGTTGCATGGCCTGCAACATAAAGAATGAGTTATCCGCCTCCTCCTTAGGGTGTTGAGTCACTCTTATGAGACATTTTTAATGCACTGCAAAACAAGAATGTTAGTAGTAAAATCTCACACACTCTCTTTCATGTTTACGCTCAAATATTGTCACTCTACTCGTGTTTCACTCTTTTGGCTTTTTGCAATACTATTCCCACCCACTCTTGCCTTTTACCTCACCTGTTTTCCCTTTCAAGTTCTTTAAGATCTAGTTAAACTAAATCAAGACACAACCTTGTATTATTCCAACTAGCAATAGATTCAAGAAACAAGAAAGAAATAAAATGACACAAATCTCAAGGAATTTGTATGAGAAAAAGAGCAATTAGGAAACAAGATACTAAAGATTATATAATCGTCCCCTTTGAAGATTAAGATTAATCAACACCAAATCACTTCAATTGTCGGGTTGCAATGTATATCAAGCAGTCATTTCTGAAATTTCTTTTTTTTTTTTCATAACTATGCAGCAACCTTTGCCTGTTTTTATTTTATTTTATTTAATAACAGTGCAACAACAATAAATGCAATTTCTAAAAAAGATTGATCTAATTTCAGGATCAAGAAACGGAAATAGACAAAGGACAATAAAAAATGAAATGGAATTCAAATCTAGAAATTAGATCTGGAAATTAAAGCAAAGAGTTATGTAATCAATTAAAGAATTCGTAGATCTGAATTCTTGAATCAAGTGCACAAGGAATCAATTGTGAAAATCACATATCTGAATTCAAACACACAAAATTAACAAGTATGAAGAAGGAATCGCAAATCAGAATAGAAACCCTAGAACACGCCTAAGAAAAAAAAAATCCAAATGCAAGAATTAAAAAGGATAAATTAAATCTGATTTGGAACCAAGTTCTGAATACCAAATGATGTGAACCTGTGAGGTCAAAATCCCTTAAACCCACAATCAAATTGAAACTTGCCCAAGAAAGCCAAGAAGATCTAGACCCGTTGAAATCTTGTTTCAAGAACCTACTTTTGGTGAGAATTCCACAAAGATTGATAAGTTCTTAGTTTAATCAAGAACAAGTAGAGAAAACTGAAAGTTCTCTATGAAGAAACTTCATTCATGTTAAACTTATCTCAAATGCGGCTCTAAGTTGTTTTTAACCCCTCCATGAAACCCTAGGGCTGATTAAGGACTTCATTAATTAAAAGACATGGGCTGAACATCTTCAAGCCCAAAACATTATAAACTATAATCCTATAGCTAATAAAACAATTCCACTTAATGAATTAAATATAGAAATATAAAATAAACCCACCTACATATACTTAATAAAATAAAAAAGACTACACTAAACCACTAGGCTATGTTGGCCCCCTCTGTAGCTTGTATCATATGGATTAAAGATGGTTCTTTTTCTTTCAAACCTATCTTGAATGTTAGGGTCTTGTTTGATGAATTTGCAAACTCGGCCCCAGTGAATTGCACCAATTCTTACATTACTTCTTTGATCTTCTTAACTCTTGATCTTGTGATTGGCTCATCTGTAACTTGCAAAAGATATTTAAGATTCGGTTCACCATGGTGCCCATCAAGCACTTGTCTATCAATAAGGATTTTGAGGCATTGACCATTTACTTTAAAGACCTGGCCATCCCTAAGTCCTCTATTTCTACGACTCCATTTTCTAAAACATGCTTCACTACAAAGGGACCGGTCCACCTAGACCGAAGTTTTCCTGTTGTAAAGTCCAGAATCATATAAGTATACTATATCATTAGACTTAAACCTCTTCCTAGGAATATTTTTACCATGAAACGCTTTCATTTTAACCTTATAGATTTTAGAGTTCTCATAAGCATTGACTCCTCTAACTTGGTCAGATGAAATTCCTAAGCTTAAACCTGCATTCAATTTTGAAGAAATAATAACAGGAAAAGTGTCACTGGGCTGAGAAATGCATGCTTAAAACTGGGTTTTCATGTGAAGAAAGGATTTTTGGGTGCGTGTGTATCACGACCACAAACCGAGATGGGGCATTATCTCGGTGGAGCTACTTTGGTTACTCGGGAGTGGAATATACTGAGTGACATCCTCTGGGTTGTCGCAGGGCGATAACAAGCTCGGACGATACGATTAAGCTGTCGTGCTAACTTTGTGGCCCCTCTGTTGGTGGGGGGCTAGAGAATGTCTGGTCATAGTACTTGTTAGGCGCAGAGCTGGGTATTGCTCGTTAAGAAGTCACATGCGTGGTGTTATGGCAATGAGAGCCAGGGTGTGCGGATGATACCTATGGGAGATAATGATGCATACGGTAAAATTGGATAATGGGTCATTTTCTGGAAAAATGACGGGTTTTGATAAATTGGATTTATGTGGACATTTTCTGAAAAAATTGTGAATTTTATATTGGGCCATTTTCTGAAAAAATGGTGGTTGATTTTAATGGACTTGGTTTTTGTGCAAAAATGGGATTTTGGCATTTTGGCACGTGTTAGAAAATATTCAGTTTCAGACAAAATGATTTTTGGGTCTCATGCGTAATCCATCATATGCATGCATGTTTGTTGGTTGCATCTATATATTTTATCTCTTGGGCTGTTTAGATTATCACTTACTTGAGGTACTGATTACGCCCAAAAAATAACGCGGTAGTTGTAACACAGCTTTGGGGTGTCGATTCCACAAGGAGACAAATTAAAAGAATAGTAGAAGGAAAAAAGAAACTGAAAAAAAATATTAAATGATTAATGGAGAATAAAAATTAATTTTAAATGTAAATTAAAGTGAAGTAAAGTTATTAACGGAAGAAGTAATCAAATTGACGAACAGTAGAGCGTCAGGACTTGCACAATTCCGGTATTTTAATTATTCTTAATTCATTGGATAACTCAATTGAGAACTCAATTCTCGAAATTTCCAATCAGAAGGTATAGATTTATAGACCAAAATTAAACCAAAAGTAATCTTTTGAAAAATCATTCACTACCTTTAAAATACGTAAATTATTATTACCATTAAGAAAATCCAACGACGCCAAAATACTCAGGGAGCGATGTTGCATCAAAGAACTAAATCAATATAGATAAGTAATTGATTCAAACATAATTAAAGAACCAATCCATCCAATAGAAAAAGCATGATTGAATTCATAAACAAAATAAATTTTATGATTATTCGGAGAAGAAATCATCAACAATAAATTGAAAATGATAAAACAAAAGAGTTTTAGAAATTGAAAATCAAATACATGAATTAAAAATAAATAAGAAATGTCATCTAATGTGCAAGTTCATCCCTAGCCCTACTTGAGAATTTAGTTACCCATATATATAATGGACAATAAAAATTTCTAGAGAAAATTGAAGAGAACTGTGGCCAAGGAAATGATTTTATTCTCTCTTCAAATCTGCCTCATGTGCCTCTCCTCCCCCTCTATTTCGTGCTAATGATATGCTTATATAGGGTAGGAAAGAAACCCTAATGTTTTCATAATTTCCGCATAAAAAATTGCCTAAATTTTAGGACTCATCTTTGGAAGCCACGTACGTGTTTCAGGAGTTCGAATTTGAAAATTCTTATTAGAGACAAATTTATAGCCCTTTAAAATAGCTTTCTAATGCATCAAGAATCGCATCAATCTGATGTAAGTAAAAATTTACAGTCAAAAGACTAAAATATGTCCAGACTGTCTCCTAGCAAATTTCAAACTTGAACTTCTTGTGGTTTCCATTTGTGATTTTTTTTCCTTTTTCTTTTCTTCCAAATTGCTCTCAAACCCCATGAAAGTCCTCATTTAAATTCGATTAGGCTTGACTTGCTCTTTTATAAACTCTGAAATTAAACATAAAAAACTACTTAGGAGTATCCCAACGTAAATAGAAACTCAATTCAAGAATACACATTAATTCCTATGATTTCTATTCACATTTTAGCATTTTAATCAGATAATAGGGTATTTAGAGTGCACTTTTACACACTCATCAGGTACCATTCCGTGGTACCGTAGACTTTGATGCAGATGATGTAGAGGTTGAACCTGAGGATGCGGTTCATCCCGATGAGTGATTTGGTATCGCTTGCTCATATATCGGGATTTGTTTTCCGCTTTTGACTCTTGTGTTATGATTTTATTATGTTTTACTGGATAACTCTAATATTTTTTGTATGCTTGTATTTAAGCGAATTTGTATTTTAACAATTCTGGTACTTAGTTCATTGACCTTAACTTATCCACTATGCCTTTTGTTTTACATGTGTTGCATGTGCACACACTTAGCACTTGTCGTTGGGGTGCGTGACCCACGTTGTCATCATCCCAATACCTTGATTCTCGTGTTTCCTTACGTGGGAGCTGGGGGCATCACAGGTGGTATCAGAGCAGTTTGGCTCTGGGGAAAACCACATGTCCCGTAGGTACAGTACTAGAAAATTTTAAAATTGTAATTTGAAATTATTTTTATTTAATTTTATTTTATTCCATTTGAAATTATGTTATTTTATTTATGAAACCTATTTTATTTTATATTTATTTGGTTTTATTTTACTTTATTTTGTTTTGTCTGGAGTTTAAGTGGGATTAAAGGTTATGCTATAGCAGGAAGATAGTAAGACCGAGAAGGCCAACCCATGAGCCCGAGGATGAATTGCTACTAGGCGATGGGAACTATGCCATGGCCAGGGCATTAAATAGAATGACAGAGTTCCTTCAGCTAAATTTTTGGCTACCACAAGGAGATCAAAATAGAGTAGTTCAAGCCGGGTGCACCTATGAAAGCTTCCTAGCGCATAGGACCCCTGTCTTCACTGGTGAAGAGGATCCACTTTGGGTTGGAAGCTGGATTGAGGACCTAGAAAGGACTTTTGAAGTTTGTGGTTGCACAGAAGCCCCACAAGTGTTGTATGGGAGTTACCTGCTGCAAGGTGATGTAGCAAATTGGTGGAAGACTAAGTGGGAGCTTTTGGTGATGGAGTTGTGGTCATCGGCCACTGCTTCTTGGCAGCGTTTCAAGAAAGAATTTGATGACTATTTCTTTCCCGTTTCTGTGAGGCAACAAAAGGCACGATAATTTAGTAACTTGGTCCAAGGAAACATGTCTGTTCAACAATATGCTCATATATTTATGGAGCTCGGGAGATTTGCTACCCACCTCATTGCCATTGAAGAGGTGCAGGCTGAGCGTTTCCAGGAGGGGCTGCATCATGATATATGCAAACAGGTAGCTTGTCATCAGATTTCAAATCTTTAGAGGCTAGTTGATATGGCCACCATTGCAGAGCATGGGAATAGTTTTGTGTTAGACTCCCCTCCGAGTCAAAAGAGGCAGAGTTTTGCTAGGCCCGGATCACAAGCAGCCTCCGGTGTACGTGTGAGAGGCTGAACTCCAGTATGCAGTAGGTGTAACAGAGCCCATAGGGGTGAGTGTCCTCAGGGTGGGACTCGGTGTTTCAATTATGGCCAGTCGGGGCACTTTGCTCGTGAGTGTCCTAACCCAGTTAAGAGAAGTCATGGAGGTCGACGTGGTGTTAGGAATAACCGGAGGCAAGTGGTGCAATCTTGACTTTATGCCATTACTCCCGGAGAAGTTGACGATGAGGCACCAGAGACGTGGGATGTTGGGGTGATTATAGGTATGGGTCTAATTTAATCTTTGGATTTGATGCTTGGTGTGGGTTGTTTGTTTTGAATTTCATTGGTGTATGTGTTTGCCTCAGGTAGAGTTCGTTTGTAGGATTTTTATGCATGTACCTTATTTGACTCTAGGGCGTCTCAGTCTTTTATGTCAACCATTTTTGCACGGATGTGCAATCTAGTCACGGAGCCCTTATCACAATCTTTGGTAGTGACTCTCCCTAACGGTGACATTGTGTGGTGCTCTAAAGTCTCTTTAGGTTATCCTTTGAATTTTGGTGAAAGGACTCTTGAGGCGGATTTAATTGTGTTCAAGTTGCTGGGTTTGACATTATTCTTGGAATGGATTGGTTGTACCGGTATTCTGCAAGCATTAACTGTAGAAGTCACATAATTAGCTTTCAACTCTTGGAAGGAGACTACTTGGAATTTGTGGGAAGTAAGTTGAAGGAAAGGCCAACAGTTATATTTGCAATTCAAGCGAAGAGAGATATAGCTTGTGGGGTGGATGCCTTTTTGGTTCAAGTGGTGTCTACGCCATTTGAGAAGAAGTCTTTGGTGGATATCCTAGTTGTGGAAGAATTTCCTGATGTGTTTGTGGATAATTTGCCTGGTTTGCCTCTAGTTCATGAGTTGGAGTTTGTTATTGATTTGGGACCTTGATGGGAACCAAGGTGGGCCTACTCTTAAAGATCCTTTGCAAGTTCCAGATGGGCCAATTACAAGATCAAGAGCGAAGAAGATCAAGACAGCAATGCAAGGATTAGTACAAGCCACTTGGGAAGAAGTTAGCAAGAGCCCAACACTCAAGATGGGTTTGAAAGAAGAAGAACTAGCTTTAATCCACTTGATTCAAGCTGTGGAAGACTTGACTTAGAGTCAGGGCCTTTAGATATTAAGGCTTTCAATTTTTTTAAAGGATTTTTATTATTAGTTTAGAATAAGTGGGCTTGAGGATGCTTAGCTCACATATGTCTTATTTCTTATGAACTAGGATTTTTAGGAAGGCCTTGTATTTTGGCCAAGGTCTTATTTGGAAAGATATTATTTTATTTGAACTAGGGTTTAGAAGTTACTGTAGCACGACTGTTCACGTTACAATACCGCACGGCTACTGTTCACTAAAGGGCTCAAATTTTAGTCTAGGGTTTTATCATGTTTTGGGGAGGGTATTTAAAGGATGTAACCAGCCACTCCAAGGGTTAGACATTTATTCTGAATTTTAATTGTGAGTGAGTTTTCTCCTCTTGTTCTTAATTGAACTCTTGAACTTATCAAAGGTAGATCACAACCTTTGTGGCGTTCCTCCTTGTAATTTGGGTTCTTGAGACGGGATTTCAACGGGTCTAGATTTTAATATAATCTAGGTTCTTGAAACGAGTTCTCAACGGGTCTAAATTCTCCATCCATAGACTTGAGTTTGGCTTTCTTGGGTGAGTTTTCAAATTGATTGTGGGTTCAAGGGATTCTCTTCCCGTGGGTTCATATCAAACCTAGAGCGGCTCTTGTGCACAAGACTCCTTACCGTATGACATCGGCTTAGTTGAAGCAGTTGAAGACTCAGTTGCAAGAATTGGTTGATAAGGGATTTATTCAGCCTAGTACTTCACCTTGGAGAGAGCCTGTTTTATTTGTCAAGAAGAAAGATGGTACTCTCAGTATGTGTGTTGACTACCGAGAACTTAATAAGGTTACTATCAAGAATAAGTACCATCTTCCTCAGATTGATGACTTGTTTGATCAGCTTCAAGGAGTAGCTATTTTCTTGAAGATTGACTTGAGATCGGAGCATTACCAATTGAGGATAAGAGATAAGGATGTACCCAAGATTGCCTTTAGGTCGAGGTATGGGCATTATGAGTTTAAAGTTATGCCTTTTGGGTTAGCTAATGCCCCTACAGCCTTTATGGATTTGATGAATCGGGTATTCCGGCCTTACTTGGATTCTTTTGTAGTGGTTTTCATCGATGATATTTTAATTTATTCTCGGGACTTGGAAGAGCATGCTTATAATCTTCGTCTGGTGCTTGGAAAGTTAAGAGAACACTAGTTGTATGTGAAACTTAGCAAGTGTGCGTTTTGGTTGGAAGAAGTCAGGACATGGACACTAGTTATTCTCGGGACATGGACACCAGTTATTCTCGGGACATGGACACGTGATTTCGCAGGACATGGACATGTGGAAGCTATTTTGACATGGCCAAGTCCTTCAACAATGCATGAGATTCGGAGTTTCTTGGGACTTGTTGGGTATTATCAGAGATTTGTGGAAGGACTTTCTTGGTTGTCTGGACCTCTCTTTGCTTTGACTAGGAAAAATACTGAGTTTGTTTGGTTAGATAGATGCGAGAGAAGTTTCCAAGAGTTGAAGAAGAGACTGACAACAGAGCCTGTTTTGGCACTTCTAGAGCCACACAAGCTGTTTGTGGTTTTTAATGATGCATCCAAGTTTGGATTAGGATGCGTTCTTATGGAGGAGGGATGAGTTGTCGCTTATGCATCTTGTCATTTGCAAGATCATGAGAGGAATTATCCCACGCATGATTTGGAATTGGCAGCGGTAGTATTTGCTCTTAAGATTTGGCGACATTATTTGTATGGAGAAGTTTGTGAAGTCTACACTGACTATAAGAGTTTGAAGCTTTTTTTTTTTTGAAAAGAATCTCAATATGAGGCAGAGGCGATGGTTAGACTTGATCAATGATTATTAGTGCGAGATCAAGTATCATCCAGGGAAAGCGAATCTAGTTGCAGATGCGTTGAGTTGAAAGTCTCATTTGGTGGATAAGGCTGAATCGTCAGGGTTGGACTCACTTCTTTGTGGGATGAGAAGAAGTGTTATCTTCAATTCTTGATGTTCGAGTGGTTGATTTTGAGGAATTGAAGACTCTTTAGAGAAATGACCCAAAGTTATTAGATATCAGGAAGAAAGTCAAGAAATCTAAAGGACTTTTGCACTATAGTTTGGATAAGGATGGTATTCTTCAGTTTTAGAATCGTAGAGTAATTCCTTAAGATTCAAAATTTAAGGAATGAATTTTTGTAAAAGCTTATACGACTCTTTATTTAGTTCATCCTAGCAGCACAAAGATGTATTGAGACTTAAAAAGAAATTACTGGTGGGAATGGATGGATATCACCACGTTCATTGAGAGATATGACACGTGCTATCAAGTTAAGACTGAGCATTAGAGACCCGTTGGTATACTTCAACCTCTCCCTATTCTTGAGTGGAAGTGGGATGACATTGCTATGGATTTTGTAGTGGACTTGCCGAGGACTCCTAGTGGAAAGAACTCGATTTGGGTGATTGTTAATCGGTTGACCAAGAGTGCCCATTTCTTACCTATCAATAATACCGACTCTTTGGGAAAGTTGACTCGAATGTATGCTAAAGAGATAGCGAGGTTGCATGAGACACCCAAGAGTATTGTATCGGATTGAGACCCACAGTTCACATCTCATTTTTGGAAGAATTTGCAGGCAGCTTTAGGTACTAAATTGAAGTTTAGTACTATGTATCACCCTCAAACCAATGGTTAATCGGAGCGCACTATTCAGACTCTTGAGGATATGTTATGGGTTTGTGTTATGGAATCCCAGGAAAGTTGGAAAAATCATCTGTCACTTATAGAATTTGCTTACAACAACAATTTTTATGCATCCATTCAGATAGCACCGTATGAAGCTCTTTATGGAAGGAAGTGCAGATCACTGTTGTGTTGGAATGAAGTTGGCGAGAGTAAGTTAATTGGGCGTGAGATAATCCAAGAAATGCAAGATCAAGTTCAAGTTATAAGGGTTAAAATGGTAGCAACGTAGAGTTGTCAGAAAAGTTATGCTAATACGAGGAGAATAGACTTATCTTTTGAGGAAGACGATTGGGTTTAATCTCAAAGTCTCTCTCATGAAAGGTGTTAAGCGTTGTGGTAAGAAATGAAACTTAGTCTGAGGTATGTTGGCCCTTTTCAGATTTTAGAAAAGGTTGGGCCTATTGCTTATAAAGTTGCATTGCAAGATTATTTTGGAGAAATTCATGATGTATTCCATATGTCATCATTGAAGAAGAGCTTTGGACAGCAAGAGCTGTGTTTCGTTGACCCATAGCGCATTCAGCTACAGCTAGATCTTACTTATGAAGTTGCCTCGACGTTGATCGTGGATTGGAAAGAGCAAAGACTGAGATCCAAATCGATACCTTTGGTCAAAGTGGCATGGGAGATCCATTAGCTCAAGATTTTTCTTGAGAGAGAGAAGCGGACATGAGAGAACAATATCCGTATTTGTTTGGGTGAATGGCGGTATGTTTCCCAAGCCTGCTCTTAGTCAAATCTTAAGACTTGCTTTAGCATTAATGTTTGACCTTGCCAAATTTCGAGGACGAAATTTTATTTGAGATGGAGGATGTGATACCTCGTATTTTAGTATATTTTTATTGAAGGGATATTTTAATTGATTTAAAAAATTAGTTCTCTCGTTTTAAATTTATCAGATTTTTGTTGGATTTATTTTATGATTTTTTAAGTTGTGAAATTTATTTTGATGTGCTTTCTTAATATTAATTATTTTTTTGTGTTTAAATTACTCTTTAATTTAAATCAGTTTATTTTTGAACTTTAAATTATTGTGTTGTTGGTTTTTATTAATTATTTTATTTTATCTAGTTACTGCGTTTAAATTAATTTATTCAACTTAATGTTTTAAAATTAATTTTTGTTGGATCAGTTTTGTTACCCAAGTTGAGGATTGAACCACATTTCTTTCTCTCACTTTTTCATTTTTCTCTTTTCCTTTTTCTCTTTTTTTTTTCTTATCTTTTATTTTCCTCTTATTTTTCCTATGCTTCTCCTTTCTCCGATGCGCGACCCATCCTTCTCCCTCTCCCCGTCCGTTGTCTTCTCATCCACCCAGCTTTGTCCATGGTCGCCACTGCCCCTCCCTTTCGCTTCCCACCGACCGGCAACTTTCCCCCTCCATTTTCAGCCCCAACCGTGTCGCCGTTAGCCCCCACGCCCCTTTCCAAGCCGATGCTTCTTTGTGCTCCAGCGCCGTCGTCACTCCACCATTGGCCACCATTCTTTCACCACTTCATCATTGGCCCTACAACAACCCAAACCACCCTTCCCCAGCCCAATCTGCCATCGATGAAGCCCAACCATTTCACTTTCTGATTTGGCCTTTTTGGCTTTCGACCTCCCTCTACGCTGCCACCCAAGGCCAACTACTACCTTTGGCTTCACCAACACCCCTAAGCCCTACCTTAGCCTTTCTTAGTGATGGGCCCTAAGGTGGACCAAACTTTAGAGATCCGTTGCAAGTTCCAGATGGGCAATTATAAGAGCAAGAGCCAAAACGATCAATGAGACATTGCAACGATAGGTGCAAATCCACTTGGGATGAAGCTAGCAAGAGCCCAGCACTCAAGATGGGCTTGAATGAAGGAGAACCAATTTTGATCAATTTTATACAAGCTATAGGAGAGAGCAACAAAGCAACATGAATTGAAGGCTTTCAACTTAGTTAATTCATTTAAAGGACTTATTTTATTAGTTTAGAACAATTGGGTTTATTATGAGAATAACTAAAGGGCAAGTTGGGAAATATTGAATTAGGGTTTCAAGGAGTTACTGTAGCGCGACATTATTCACGATACTGTAGCGCCGAACTGTTCATTTAAGGTTTTTGGGGATTGTTTATTTAAACTATTTGTAGCCTCATTTGAGAAATAAAAAGACATTTATTTTGAATTTTAATTGTGAGTGAGTTTTCTCCTCTTGTTCTTAATTGAACTCTTGAATACAAAGGTAAATCACAACCTTTGTGGTGTTCCTCCTTATAATTTGGGTTCATGAGATGGGATTTTATCGGGTTTAGATTTTAATATAATCTAGGTTCTTGGAACGAGTTCTCAACGGGTCTAAATTCTCCATCCATAGACTTGAGTTTGGCTTTCCTGAGTTGTTTTTCCAATATTATTGTTGGGTCTCAAAGCGAGTCGATTGGAGTTCATATCATTTGGTATTCAGAGCAAGGTTTTCAATTAGGTCTGATTCTATCTTTTAATTCTTGCATCTTTAAATTTAATTCTACGGCATCATTGTTCTAGGGTTGCAAAAAACAAAAGTGGGTGTCATTTCCTTGATTCGTCTGTCATTTTATTCCTTCTTTGTTTTCTCTTATTCTTGTTTCTTCGATGTGACACCTCCAGATTTCTACTTGGGATCAGATGGACATCTGAAGCGTCGGGATATACAACACAAGGTTACATGCCCCCCGTTTAGGGGAGAGTTCAGTCCCGGAAGGTTTTATGGACCGGACCGAACCTATTCGGTCCAGGGTTTTCCCACCCTGGACTGGACCGAACTTCCTAAGGACTGGCCCAGTCGGTCCACCCTATGAGTTTTTATTTTTATTTTTTATCCAATAAAATTTTGTTTAATACTTATGTAATTATATTGTGATATATTTAATATATATACATATAGTATACTATTATATATATTAGTAATACGCTAATACTATTAGTCTATTAGTAATAATACTATAACTAATAACTATATATAATAATAGTAATAGTGATAACTATATATGTAACTATATGTAATAGTAATATATGTAACTATATGTAATACTAATAACTAATAACTATATGTAATGATAGTAATACTATATGTAATACTATATTAAATAATAGTAATAATATTATAATAGTAATACTCTTATTGCTAATACTCTATGTAGTTATAGTGATTTAATACTAACATATTACATATTAAGCTAACTATATTAATACTATTATGAATTTACAAATATATGATATATTATAATTTATACTATAACTTTTATAATATGTTAATACATTAATATATATAGTACTATATATATGTTTTTGATCGGTTATACTAGTACTATATATTATAGTTAATAGTTATACATTAAAGAATATAGTAATACATTGATATTAAATATATATAGTTATAGACTTATAATGATTTAGTTTTTATGAATTTATGATTAGTATAACTATATAATTGTATTAGTATTAGACTATTAGTAATTCAATTTGGCTATATTATATTAGTAATATTAGTTATGTTGAATCAATTAGTTAGTATAACTATATTCTACTTTATTAGTATTAATATAAATATTAGTATTAGTTATAGATATATAGCCTATATTAGAATTGAGAGTCTTAGACTATATAATAGACTAATAGTATTAGTACAACTATATAAGTATACTGTATAGCTATATATTAGTTTTAATTATATTGATTAGTATAACTATATAATAGTAGATTATTAGTATAACTATATATTAGTATTAGTTATACTGTTATAGTGATTTAGTATATTATAATTTTTATATTATATTTATACTATAACTCTTATAATATATTGATATATACTAATAATATATATTATAGTTATATATTAAAGAATATAATAATACATTCATACTAAATATATATAGTTATATTTCTAGTGTTTTAGTTATTAACTTATTATGATTAGTATAACTATATAAATTATAACAGTATTAGACAATTAATATAGCTATATATTAGTAATATTAGTTATGGTGAATCAATGCTTCAGTATAACTATATAAGTGTTAACTATAATGATTAGTATAACTATATAAATTATAGTATAGTGATAATTATATTAATGAAATATAAGTATAGTGATAATTAAATTATATTAATTATAGGGATAAATATACTATATAGACATAGTATTAATTATAGTGATTAGTATAACTATATAAATTATATAATAGTATATTAGTATTAATAGTAGACTATTAGTATAGGTCACTATAGCTATTGTTGAAGTATTAGTTATAATGATTTAGTATAACTATATTAGTGTAAGTATAATTACAGTCTATATTAGACTATTAATATTTTTTTATACCATATATAATTAATTATAAACAACTATTATATAAATAATATATATAAATAATAAATTTTTTTTTCCAATTTCCATTCGGTCCGGTCCATGCTAGAAAACCCTTGGACTGAGACTGGACCAAACTCAATCGGTCCTCCCAAAATTGGACTGGGACCAGACTGTACTCATTCGGTCCGGTCCAAAAATGGCCGGCCGGTCGGTTTGGCCTGTTTGGACCGGCCAATACTCACCCCTATCGCCATTCATGACATATAAGATGCAATGTTCCTAACATACATCTAGCATTATACAATATTCGTAGCGGATAATTTTGTCGTCTTGAGCAATCTATGTACCAAAATACACTATTGAGGAAGTTCATCGAGTAACTCGTGTAACTCGACTAACGAGGCCAGAATACTTTCCAAAAACTAACTATGGAAGTTGTAAGCTGATGGGCCCCAAGGCAGACAAAGTCTTAAGGATCGATTACAAAATCAAGAGCTAAGAAGAGCAAGGAAGCAAATGCAAGGATTTGTGCAATCCACTTGAGTCAAGCCAAGCAAGAGCCCAATATTCAAGACGGGCTTGAAAGAAGAAGATCCAGTTTTCATCCATGTGATACGCTATGGAAGACACGAGTTGGGTCTATTGTTATTGAAGGCCATTGACTTATTTATTTAATTAAAAGAGTTTATTTTATTAGTTTAGAATAAGTGGGCTTGAGGATGTCAGCCCACACACGTCTTATTTTTAATGAACTAGGGTTTTTGGGTAGGCCTTGTATTTTGGCCAAGGGCATATTTGGAAAGTTATTATTTTAAGTGAACCAGGGTTTTAGAAGTTACTGTAGCGCAGCACTGTTCACGCTACAGTACCTGCGGCACTTAGGGTTTTTGAGGATGTTTATTTAAACCACTTGTAGACTTATTTGGCAAAAAAGACATTATTGAAATTGATGAATTTTATTCATTGTGAGTTGAGTTTATCTTCTCTTGTTCTTGATTGAACGTTTGAACTTATCAAAGGTAAATCACAACCTTTGTGGCCTTTTTTCTTTATAATCCGGGTTCTTGAGACGGGTTCTTCAATGGGTCCAGATTTTAATATAATCTAGGTTCTTGAAACGGGTTCTCAACGGGTCTAGATTCTCCATTCATAGACTTGAGATTGGCTTTCTCGGGTTGGTTTTCCAATATTGTTGTTGGGTCTCAAAGCGAGTCAATTGGGGTTCACATCATAAGCTCCGCGTCGTGTCTGCAGCGTCTAGTCAACTTCCTCCAGTCTACCAATGTCTGCTCCCTACTCTGATCCTGACACAATGCCTACCATTCGGAGGGAATGGTAGTTGGGACTAGCATGGTGAGATTTGATTACAAATCTCCATAAGTTAACAGGAAACTCTCACACATGTTAATAATGCATGCATGACAGTAAAAGTATGAATGCATAATTAAAGTCGTAAGTAAGCATGACATAACTTGACATATAGCATGTCATAACTGACATAACCTGAACTGAAACGTGAACTGAACTTAACATGACATAAACTTGAACTTAAAATATAGTATGGACTAGTAAGATAACATGAACGTGAACTTGAAACATAACATGGACTTGAATACATAACATAAACATGAACTTGAATTTAACATAAATCTGAACATAACATGACATAAGCGTGAACTTGAGACATAATGTAAACATAAACATAACATAACATGAACCTAAACATAACATGACATGAACGTGAACTTGAAACATAACGTGAACATAAACATAACATCACATGAACGTGAGTTTGAACATAATATAAACGTGGACATATCATGGAATGAGCATGACCTTGAAACTTAACGTGAATATGACATGAACGTAAACTTGAACAAACGTAACGTGAAACATGACTTGAACGTAAAATACATAACATAAACTTGAACTTGAACTTAATATAAACCTGTGCATAACATGACATAAACGTGAACTTGAAAATAACATGTACTTGAACATAACATGACATGAACGTCAACTTGAAACATAATGTGAATATGAACATAACATAACATGACCTTGATCTGAAACTTGACTTAACATGGACTTGATCTGAAACTTATTCTTATCTCATGGGGTCACCATGATTGCTTATTCTTATCTCATGGGGTTACCATGATGGTGTATTCTTATCTCAAGGGTTCACCATGATTGCTTATTCTTATCACATGGGATTACCATGATGGCGTATTCTTATCTTATGAGGTTACCATGATTGCTTATTCTTATTTCATGGGTTCACCATGATTGCTTATTCTTATCTCATGGGGTTACCATGATGGTGTATTCTTATCTCATGGGATTACCATGATTGCTTATTCTTGTCTCAAAGGTTCACCATGATTGCTTATTCTTATCTCATGGGGTTACCATTGTGACGCCCCCAAATTCCGCTTGGGATTGAACGGACATTTGAAGCGTCGAGACATGCAACACAAGGTTACCTGCCCCCGTTCATGACAGATAAGATGCAATGTTCCTAACATGCATCTAGCATTATGCAATATTCGCAGCGGATAATTTTTCTCTTTAGCAAAACTATGCACCAAACCAAAAATATCCCAAATACTTGAAACATATTTCATACATAAAGGCATACTAAAAAGCCGTGATCACCACACTAGTCTAAAATGGTTGTGATCAAAAGAATACTTGAGATACAACTCCAAAAGTACAAGTATTAACCTAAGTTAAATACTATACCATCATCAACATCGCACCGTGGCCTAGTCGACCGTATTCAGTTGGTCAGATTCCAATTCTCCTTTGGGTCCTGTAACAAGATCTACCATTCGGGGGGAATGGTAGTTGGGACTACCACAGTGAGATTTGATTACAAATCTCAGTAAGTTAACATAAAACTCACACACAGGTTAAAAATGCATGCATGGCAGTAAAAGCATAAATGCATAATTATAGTCATACATAAACATAGTATAACTTGACATATAGCATGACTTAACCAGAACTTAAGCGTGAACTGAACTTGACTTAACATGGCATGAACTTAAGCTTAAAACATAACATGAACAAACAACATAACATGAACTGAAACATAACATGGACATGAACATAACATAACATGAACGTGAGCTTGAACGTATCATAAACGTGAACATAACATGATGTGAACATGAACTTGGAAATAACATGAACATGAACATAACATGTACGTGAGCATAACATAACATGAACTTGATCTGAAACTTGACTTATCATATATTTGATCTGAAACTGGACTTAACATAAACTTGGAATCTTATTCAATTGTCTTGATTAATAACGTGCGTTAATACGTACTCCACAGTTGTTGTGGCCCCACGTATTCAAGTAACATAAAACATAATACGTACTCCACAGTTGTTGTGGCCCCACGTATTCTACATGTCACAATTGCTGTGTCTCATGTAGTGTATGCTCCACAGTTGTTGTGGCCCCATACTTCATGCTCCACAGTTGTTGTGGCCCCATGAATACACATAACATAAAATATAATACGTACTCCACAGTTGTTGTGGCCCCACGTATTCTACATGTCACAATTGCTGTGTCTCATGTAGTGTATGCTCCACAGTTGTTGTGGCCCCATACTTCATGTAACATAAAATATAATACGTACTCCACAGTTGTTGTGGCCCCACGCATTATAAGTAACATAAATATAATACGTACTCACGCATTATAAGTAACATAAATATAATACGTACTCCACAGTTGTTGTGGCCCCACGCATTATAAGTAACATAAAATATAATACGTACTCCACAGTTGTTGTGGAGTACGTACTCCACGACTTTTTAGTATGTTTTTATGTATGAAATATGTTTCAAGTATTTGGGATATTTTTAGTTTGGTGCATAGTATTGCTAAAAAAAAAAATTATCCGCTGCGAATATTGCATAATGCTAGATGCATGTTAGGAACATTGCATCTTATATGTCATGAACGGGGGCAGGTAACCTTGTGTTGCATGTCTCGACGCTTCAAATGTCCGTTCAATCCCAAGCGGAATTTGGGGGCGTCACAGGTGGTATCAGAGCAATACGTCTCTGGGTTTAAATCCACATGTCCTTAGGAAATGCACCAAATAACTAGGCTTGAGATTTTAGT
>QGSO01000839.1:217030-268967 GCA_011037825.1 Carya cathayensis
CATGAAGTATGGGGCCACAACAACTGTGGAGCATACACTACATGAGACACAGCAATTGTGACATGTAGAATACGTGGGGCCACAACAACTGTGGAGTACGTATTATGTTTTATGTTACTTGAATACGTGGGGCCACAACAACTGTGGAGTACGTATTAATGCACGTTATTAATCAAGACAATTAAATAAGATTCCAAGTTTATGTTAAGTCCAGTTTCAGATCAAATACATGATAAGTCAAGTTTTAGATCAAGTCCATGTTATGTTATACTCACGTACATGTTATGTTTTCTTATTTATGTTATGTTCACGTTTATGATACGTTCAAGCTACGTTCATGCTATGTTATGTTCAAGTCCATTTATGTTTCACGTTCATGTTATGTTGTTTGTTCATGTTATGTTTTAAGCTTAAGTTCATGCCATGTTAAGTCAAGTTCAGTTCACGCTTAAGTTCTGGTTAAGTCATGCTATATGTCAAGTTATACTATGTTTATGTATGACTATAATTATGCATTTATGCTTTTACTGCCATGCATGCATTTTTAACCTGTGTGTGAGTTTTATGTTAACTTACTGAGATTTGTAATCAAATCTCACTGTGGTAGTCCCAACTACCATTCCCCCCGAATGGTAGATCTTGTTACAGGACCCAAAGGAGAATTGGAATCTGACCAACTGAATACGGTCATCTAGGCTACGGTGCGATGTTGATGATGGTATAGTATTTAACTTAGGTTAATACTTGTACTTTTGGATTTGTATCTCAAGTATTCTTTTGATCACAACCATTTTAGACTAGTGTGGTGATCACGGCTTTTTAGTATGCCTTTATGTATGAAATATGTTTCAAGTATTTGGGATATTTTTAGTTTGGTGCATAGTATTGCTAAAGAAAAAAAAAATTATCCGCTGCGAATATTGCATAATGCTAGATGCATGTTAGGAACATTGCATCTTATATATCATGAACGGGGGCAGGTAACCTTGTGTTGCATGTCTCGACGCTTCAAATGTCCGTTCAATCCCAAGCGGAATTTGGGGGCGTCACACATACATGGGACATAAACATTTCATAACTTGGCATAACATGTAACAGTGAATATTACATGACATGGCATACATGTAATAGATGGCATAACTTAATATGACATACTTGTAACATATAGTAATACGTGATAGAATAGATTATGTAACAAATAAGCATTCATGACAGAATAAATCTGTGTAATAGATAAACATGTAATGACGTGGCATGGCATGACATATATGATAACATACATACATAAATTTTAGTTCCTTTACCCATCATACATACACAGTAAACTGATAGTAAGTTAGAAGCTAACTTACCTCGATCGTCATGTTGTACGAAAATAAAGCGCGAAACATGAAGAACTATAAGAGGGTATTCTAAAAATTAAAAATTTAATTACTAACAATTAGAAAACATGCTAACTTAGAATAAAATTACCATTTTGCCCTCTACATGTGGGAAAATGACCATTTTACCTCTAACTTAAAGATTTCACATCCTAATTTCAAAAATGTTCAAAATTTACATTCCTCATGTAAATTTTGTCCTAAACTCAAATATAAACTTAGAAAAATTTAAAACAAATCACAACTATGGAAAATACATTTGGCCGAAACATCTATAAGCCATTTCTCTTGGTTTTTGTTGCAATTTCTTCCATTTCAAAACTCATGCTTAAATCAAAATTTTGCAAAAATGATCTTCCTATCCTAAGTTTAAAACCATAATTAAAGCATCTATTTAGAAAAAGCTAATAATCAACACCAATCTTTTTGTAAAAAGATCCAAACCCGTGAATTACAAGCTTTGACCCTAAATCAAAACATCTCCAAGAATTCCAAAAAATCAAACCTTAGTTCTAACATATTTATAACATCATCCTAAGATCAACCATGGTTTAAATCATCAAACTAAAGTCACCAAAATCACAAAATAACACTTGGATTTTTTGGTTTTACACTTAGTCCAAAAACAGAAAAAACGTTTCTCAACTAGCTTTGATAAATCTCTTGATCAATGGTTTAAGAAGGTGAGATCTTCAAAATAAAGCATCACATGGTTTAAAAATATCTTCTAAATAATATCCAACTATCAAACGTAAAATCATATGGCTAAAAATCAATAAAACATGGATCTAATCCAAAATATCAAATCTTAGGCCTAACTGAAATCCTCTTGTATAGAAAAATCATATATTTAAAACTAATATTAAATATCTTTAAAATAAAATCCTAACATAAAAATAAGAGACTTGAAATCATCATATAAAAATATAAAAGCCTTTAGAGTAAGATCAAACCACGAAATATTCAAACTTTTTCTAAATAAAAATTGTTTTTCCACTTCCAGTTTTCAAGTTTCTAGATCTAAGAAAATCTATCTTTAAAAGCTTTATTCATGCAAAAAAACCTCAATGAACACTTTTAAACACATCCTAAAAACACTCCATAAAAGTTTCAGACCAAGATATGTCCATTAGCTTGGTTAAAAATTCCAAACCATAACATACTCTCCAATTTCACTCTCAGAATGACCTTTCCATGGTTAAAAATACTTTTGACTGACCAAATCACCATGGATTGAGACGAATAATATATCTACAGAAACTATACATAAGTAGGAACAACTTTTATTAAAGAGTTATCATGTGAAAATACCTAAAAAGGGTAAAAAATCTTCTCCATGTAAAAAGACGTAGAAATCTGCCTGAGAGAGCTCTTTTGGGTTTCTCTCTAAGAACGAGGTGAAGAAGTATTAAAGGAAAAGAAGTGTGTCTTGCACGACTCTAGACTTATGGAAGGGCTTGAATGACCCTTAATTGGAGGTGGATATGTGACATAAAGTGGAGAATAGTGAGAGGCAAAAGACTGCCTACAGAAGCTGTGAGGTCCATCACATCAATCCACTATTGGGTGCAGTCAAGGGCAGTGGATGGTCTGTCATGTGGGGGAGGAAACTTTTTCAAGAAGCTTTGCTAAGGTGGCCAAATTTGTGGGCCTTGATGGACCTCAACCAAGTGGACTTCAATTTGGGGTTTAAAGGGAGTTTGGTTAGGGTTTGAGATACTATTAAGCCCAAATTCAATTTTTCTTGGCCCAAAAAAATTTTCAAGATTTAAAAGGTTGGATAACAATGTCATAACAAGGATTTGATGAATTAATAGCATGTGGAAGTGATTTAATTAAGTGATTAAATACAATACTAGAAATATGATAAAAAGGGGTTTGGAGACCAACTTTAGGGTTTGGGAAAACCGTTTAGGGTTTTGGTTTTAACCAAGCTTTTGGGGTTTCAACTGGATTCCAACTATTTAGGATTTCACTAGGGTTGAAACCCTCTTTTATCTGGCTCAATTTTCACAAATCCATTTAATGGTTCATCTTTGTGCCAAGTGTCTAATACTATTTACTATTATATGTGGCTAAGATATTATCAAGTGTCCAAATAAAACTTCTCTAACCTAATTTGGACATTTCATACTGTGATTTTGAAAACATTACACTTAGTACGCTTATTGAGGTTACTATTCACCCCCAAAATGCAGTAATAAACTTATTACTGAAAAATGATAAATATTCATATTAACGTATAGTGAAAATCGTTTACCAAAACTCAACCCTGAAATGCCCCTAAAAATAATTTCACAATTTCGAACAGGCATTTTGTCCGAAATTATGAAAAATGGGTTATTGTGCCATAAAATCCTAAATAATCAAATGAGTCTAGTAGCGTAGACCATAATATATTCTGATACTTCTGATTACTTCAAACAATTAAAATCGCATTTCTGGTACCATAGTGAGTGATAACACTGACTATGTTGACAGACTAAAACCTTCGCATTTCTATTCCTAAAGTTTATAGAAATTCCACCATTGAATTTCTAGTGGGCTATTACATTCGACCTAATTACTAGTTGATTAAAATAAGTTTGTATTGTCTTGATTGAATTCAATTAGTTCTTAAAGAATTTGAGTGGAAAAACTGTTGAGATAAAAGGCAAAAGAGTGTGAGATCATTATCGGGAAAAATCCAATTAAGAGTAAAACACGAGTGGAGTATCATTATTTGAGCGTAAACACATAAGTGAGTGTGTGAGGTTTTTACCATTAACATTCTTTTTGTGCTGCACATTATTAGACAATTCATTCTTTGTGTTGTAGTCCATGCAACAAAAGTTTGAAAGGTTAAATTTGGTATTGGGGGAAGTGAGGGGATAGGATGGATCAACGAGGTGCATTGTTTAGAAATATGCAAAGTGGAAGAAATAGGAGGAGACATGAGCCTAGTATTGAACATGAGTATAAGAATAAGGAGTATGGTGAGTCTCTTGTTGTCAGGCATGCTCTCGATACACAAAGTAAGATGGATAATACAGAGCAGTAGAGAGAGAACATTTTTCATACTAGATGCCACATCAACAACAAGATATGCAATATGATCATTAATGGAAGGAGTTGTACTAATGTGGCTAGCACTACTTTAGTTGAGAAATTTAATTTACCTACCTTGAAACACCCTAGACCATACAAGTTGCAGTGGTTGAATGATTGTGGGGAGGTTAGGGTAAATAAGCAAGTGCTAGTTTCTTTTTCAATTGGTAAGTACAAGGATGAGGTGCTTTATGATGTAGTACCTATGCATGCTGGCCATATTTTGTTGGGGAGGCCGTGGCAGTGTGATAGGAGAATGATCCATAATGGGTTTAGGAACATGTACAGTTTTGAAAAGGATGGAAAAATAATCAAACTTGCTCTTTTACCTCCAACATAGGTCCATGAGGACCAACTGAAGTTGAAAAGTAAGTTTAATCAAAAAAGAAAACATGAAAGTGAGGTTGATCAAACAAGAAAGAAAGAAAGTGAGATTGATCAAAAAAGAAAGAGTGAAAGTGAGGTTGATCAAAATAGAAAGATAGAAACTGAGATTGATAAAAAAAGAGAGTAAAAGTGAGGTTGAGCGAAAAAGAAAGAGTGAGAGTGAGATTGAGGAAGAAAGAAATAGTGAGACCGAAAATGAGAGTGAGAGAAAAATGGGAGAGAAAAGAAATGAGAGTGAGGCTAAAACTGTGATGACCCGCTTTTACGTGTATTTTCACTGAAAGAATATTTCAATTTAATTAAAATATTAGTTCTTTCACTTTAATTTATTGTATTTTAGTTGGATTTATTTACTTGTAATAATTCTTTTGTTGGGTTTTATATATATATATTTTAATTAAATAATATTGAGTTGTAGTGTTTTTTTTACTTAGCTTTTTAATTATTTTTATTGCACCTTTTTATTTCTTGGTTCTTTGTTTTTTTTTTGTTGGGCTCTTTATTGCTCTTTTTGCAGATTTTCGAACCCAAAACCCAGCTTCTGTCAAGCCCAGCCCGTGACCCACAAGCCCAGCCCCTTCACTTACCCAAAACGGTGTCGTTTAGGCCTTAGGGTTTCTTCTTCTTCTTTCCTTCTCCTCCAGCGCCATCCGCCTGCTTTTCTTCCTCTTCGTGTCCGTCCAGCTGCTGCTGCTCCTCCTTCCTTCTTCTCTTCATTTCTTTCGGTGTTATATTCTTTTCTTCCCCTTTTGTTTGGCAGGTTGATCTTCTTCTTCTTCCCTAGGAATTTTCTGCATCTTCTTCAACCTTTTGTGCCGAAAATTTGCCCTGTTTTTGTGCCGAAAATTTGCCCTGTTTGTACCGAATTTATACTCTGTTTTTGGCTTCAATCTCTTGCCCGCTTTCCCCTCTTTTTCCTCTAGTAATTTCAGGTCTTAGTTGTGTTTGAAAGACATATTTCGTGCCCTGTTTTTGAGCAAACCGTGTGTGTGTGTTGCCATCCAAGCCATGAGTTTTAGCTAGGTTTTTACCTAGGGTTTCTTGTGTTTTTTTTTCTCCTTTACCGTGGGTCTCCATTTCCAGCCATCATCATCATGTTTTGTTTAAGCAAAATCAGCCCTTTACATCCGAAAATTCCACCTTTAAACTCCTTTGTTTTAGAAACCCTTCTTGGTCCCCAAAAAAGTTGTTTTTCTAGTAATTTATTTCCAAGCTATTTTGGGAGTTAAAGTTGGTGTTTGATCTTCCAGAAATTACCTTTAAAAGCACTGTAAGTATTTTCCAAACTCTACTTTTAGATTTAAATATATTTTGCTCATACAATAATTTTATCTGGTTGGTTGGCTGATTCCGGACTGAGTCCGAGGAGTTCGGGGGTCGGGTGGATGGAGGACGGAGTTGCTTGATTTGTTGTGCTATGGTTGATTTTATTTGTCGAGCATTGAAATTGGCATTTACATGATGCATGCACGTGTATTTTATTTTAATTGAGAAAATCCTGTTTTATTGGCGTAAATGAGATTTTCGGGTGCGTGCGTATCACGAGCCCAAGCCGGGATGGGTTATTATCTCGGTGGAGCTCCTCTGGTCACTCGGGAGTGGATAATACTGAGTGACATCCCCTGGGTTGTCGCTGGGCGACGACCGGATCGCACGATACGGTAACGCTGTCGTGTCGACTCCGTGGTCCTTTTAGTGGCGGGGACTAGAGGATGGCCTGGCCAGGTACGCGCGAGGTGGAGGCGCGAGTCTGGGCATCACTCGTGTAGGTGTCACACGCGTAGACGTTACCTGCGGTGTGGCACAGAGCCAGAGTGTGCGGATGATCCCTAGGGGAGATCATGGTGCATGCATAATCGGTTGGTTTTTATGGTTTTCGGATACGGGCCATTTTCTGGGAAAATGGCGATGGACTTGTGATCCATTTTCTGGGAAAATGGTGGTTTGGGCCATTATCTGGGATAATGGCGAGGCTTGGTTTTAAAGGTTATGTTTTTAAGCCAAATGGGTTTTTGGCGTGCGTGGAAAATATGATTTATGAGTTTTGTGCATTGTCATTTATTCATGCATATTGTTTGAGTTTAATATGTCTTTATCTAGTGGTGTTTGGATTTTACTTACCTGCGGCACCATTTTTGGTACCGTAGATTTTGGTGCAGAGTTCAAGGAGGAGGAGGAGGCTGAGCCCGAGGATGCGGCTCCGCCGGAGTTCTGTGTTGAGGTTTATGTGTTGTAGTTGGCTTTGAAACAATATTTATATCTTGTAATATTTTATTATGTATGTTTTGAACAGCTTTGTATTTTTATTTAAGAAAAATTCTGGTACTTAGTATATGTCTTTGCTATCCGCTGCGTATTTCTTCGTGCACAATTGTCGCTTGCACACACTCGACACTCGTCGATAGGATGGTGACCCGGGTTGTCACCATCCGGACGTCTCGAATTCCCCGTATCCGTACGTGGGGATTTGGGGGCGTCACAAAAACCTCAAGAAAAAAAGTGAGTGAAAAGAAAATGGAGAGTGAAAAGAAAAGCAAGAGTGAAGAAAGTGAGAGAAAAATAAAGAGAGAAGTGAGTTTTTACGCTAAGATGAGTTTTTATACTAACGAATTTAACGACTCTTTGCCTAGTGTTGTTGTTTCTTTGTTGCATGGATATGAGGTTATGATTTCTACCGATGTGTTTAGTAGATTGCCACCTATTAGAGAAATAGAGCCTCAAATTGATTTTTTGTCAGGTGCGATAATTCCTACTCAACCTTTCTTTGAAGAACATGAGTCCTTGACATACTTGAAGGAAAAATATAAGTTGTTGACTAGAATGCATGCTAACTGGGAGGAATGTATTGAGATTTTTTCTCATGTAATCAAGTACATACAAGGTAAGGAAAGTTTTGTGGTTGATGTTTTAGCAAGAAGGTATGTCCTTGTCATCATTTTAGATGTAAAGTTATTGAGATTTGAATATGATAAGAAATTGCATGCTAATGATGATAACTTTTCTAGTGTGTATGGAATACGTGAGAAAGTATCGCTTGGTAAGTGCTATAGAGTAGATTGGTATTTGTTTAGAGAGAATAAAATTTGTGAGCCTGCTAGTCTTATGCGTGAGATATTTGTACATGGATATGGTTTGTTGAGACATTTTGGTGTAAATAAGACTTTAGACGTGTTGTATGACCATGGGTGGGAGTATTGTTTCCCATTCATTAAGGTCGCATATAATTGGAGTAGTTATTTTAGTGAAAGGAAGACTTTAAATGTGTTTCATGAACGTTTGTGGGAGTATTATATTCCATCCATTGACTTGATTTTGACTTTCTTGGGTGAGTTTCCAAATTAATTGTGGGTTCAAGGGATTCTAATTCCACGGGTTCACATCAATCACATTTGTGACAGGTGCATTACATGTAGAATGACCAAATCTAAAGTTTTGCCACATGGGTTATATACACCCTTACCTGCTCCTATTTAGCCATGGGTAGACATATCTATGGACTTTGTTTTGGGGCTGCCTAGGACAAAAATGGGTAGAGATTCTATTTTAGTGGTTGTGGATAGATTTAGCAAAATATCACATTTCATTCCATGTCATAAAATTGATGATGCGACAAACATAGCTGACTTGTTTTTCAAGGAGATAGTGCGACTTAATGGTGTGTGCCTAGGAGTATTGTTTCTAATAGGGATGTTAAATTCTTTAGCTACTTTTGGAAGGTTTTGTGGGGAAAATTGGGTGCTAAGCCTTTATTTTCCACCACTTGCCATCCACAGATTGACAGCCAGTCTAAAGTAGTTAATAGGACCTTAACTCAGTTCTTACGCACTATTGTTCATAAGAATCTAAAAACTTGGGAGGCTTCTTTGCCCTTTATAGAGTTTGCATATAATAGGACCATGTATACTATTATTTCTTATTTTCCTATTGAAATTGGTTATAGTTTTAATTTGTTTACTCCTTTGATACTTTTGCTTGTTGATGACAGGAATAACTTGGATAGACCTTTTCAAATTCTTGAGAAAATTAATGATACTTCACATCTAGTGGATCTTCCAGGTAAGTATCATGTGTCTGCTATTTTCAATGTTACCAATCTTTTTTCCTCTGATGCAGGTGGAGATTCGAGGTCGAATCATTTTGAGGAGAGGGGGAATGATGGGCTCCAAGGTGGACCGAGTCTTAAAGATCCATTGCAAGTTCTAAATGAGGCAATCACAAGATTGAGAGCTAAGAAGAGTAAGGAAGTAATGTAAGGATTGTTGAAATCCACTTGGGACGAGTCTAGCAAGAGCCCAATATTCAAGATGGACCGAGTCTTAGGGTTAAGACACTAAGGCTTTTGTCTAACTCTTATATTTCCACATCTCGACGCATGATTCTGACCGATAGAGTCACGCGTTCCAACCTTAGACGATATACTTATCACTACCTTCATGTATCCTAGCCCATACTCAATCCTCATTCCCATCCATACATACTATATGACTTTAAGCTAACTCTGAGGCTTAAACATTGTGCAACCATGCTAATGACAGATTACCCATTACATATGGTAAATCTGTCCGACACACATGTCTCACCAGAGGCACATGTACCTTATCCCTTCATCGCTTAAGACTAGACATAGTCCGTTAGTAGCTTGCTTATATGAACAAACACCATACTCTGATACCACTTGCTCAGACCCGGTCGATAGGACTCTTCCTACTTTCCGGCCCTGTACAAGTTCATCCTGACACATAATAAGAGGACTGCATCCACAAATGCACCTTTGTCACATCACGTAGCTCGAGACAAATCCCAAGTTATGGCACGATGCCTGTCATGCTTCCACTGCACCACTCTTACACTTTTCCACCACTTTACACATACTCTTAGTCATAAGTCAACCACAAGGTGACACCCGTCACCTCGGACTACAGGCTACATCACAACTATTTCGGGACACTGTTAAATAGTTCCCGACGCTACACCATACATCCTACGCTTCTCGGCTATGCAACCATTCTGTTCTTCATGACACGCCATACAGTGCATCGCTACACAACACAGAGCACACGCCACATGTACTCTCTTCCACTCACACTACACCATGCAACACTAAGACACACACCACATGGTGCATCGTTGCACTACATGGAGTACACTCCATGTGTACTCCTTTCACATACCACGCCGCATCATAACTACGGCATACACCTAACACCCATATTTCACAACACAGTCCACAACACTACACGATTATGCCTAACACTTCGTTACACAGCCACACTTCACTTCACAACTATGCAGCGAACTCCACAATACTAACAACACAGTCCACAACTTATTAACTAACATATATCATAAATAATGAGAGATAGAGAGTTATATCATCGACGAGATAATCCGTGTGCGCTCGCTGCCCGTCACGATCAAGGCGTTGGAGGAGTTGTACATGGCGGTTAACACCGCGTACAAGGGCTATTTGGGCTACTAGGGGTGGCTACATGTGTGGATCTGAGCGGGGAAAGGTTTGGTTGTGGTCTTAGAGTGGTGGCCTCATGGCGGTGTCGAGGTGGCACATGGAGGAGGCACGGTGGTCCGTGGAGGTGTTTCGGGCCGTGTATGTCTAAACTAGGAAATGGAGAGGGAGAGCTAGAGGATCTTAGCTGGGCATGGAGGAGCTTGAGGAAGGTGTGGTGGAGCTATGGTGGTGAGGTGGTGGCTGGATGGTGACTCACAGCGACGAATTGGCCGTGAGTAGTGTAAATCGTGCATGAAAGAGTGAGTAGTGGGGGAGAGTGAGAGCAGTGGGTAACTCGGTTGGACATGAAAATAGCTAGGGAAGGTTATGGTGGTAAGAGGATCATGGTGGTGGTGGTAAGGTGGTGTGGGTAGCCATGCACGGCGGTGCACAATGGAGAAACCGTGTGTGTGCGCGCGTATGACCCATCGGAGAGAGAGAGAGGTAGGGGGAAAGGAGACCATGAAAATAAAGCCCATGGAGTGAGGATGCCGTTGGTGGTGGTCGGAGGCCAAGTTGACTGTGTATGGTGGCGCTACAGTGGAGGAATGGGCTTGAAACCCATTTTAGCTAAGTTTTCGTGGAAGGAGGAGGAGGCCGCCATGGAGTTCACAGGTGGGAGGAGGGACTTGCCGGTGGGGAGGGAGGCTGCCGATGGTGGAGGTGGAGTTGAATGAATGACGGTGGAGATGGGCTGGAGGAAGGAAGAGCACGGTGGAGAAGAGAAACCGTGCGTCGGGCTAGGAGAGGGGGAGAGGAGAGAGAGAAGAAAAAGAGAAACATGAGGGGAAAAAGAGATGGGCTTTGGTATTTAATCAAGATCATTCGTTTCGGGATCCTCAATTAAAATGATGAAGTCGCGTTAATCACTTGAAGAGAATAAAACCAATTAAATTAATTTAGAGTTTTTAACATAAATTTAAATCTCTTAATATTTTTTTTAAATGACTAAAATATTTTAATTTAAATAATTTTCCACACTTCAAAAATAATATAATTGTATTATTTAAAAACAAGTTTAGTCCAATAATACTGGAAATATCACTTAAGTATTTCTAAAATATTTAAAATATCCGTAAACTTTAAAATATCGAACTTGCTTTAAAATCCATTTGATATCTTTTAAAGCACACTATTGAGATACGGCACGTAGATCGAAGCTCATAATTAAAGAAGAAAGAAGGAACAGGTTATTACAGCTTGGGCCTTTAGTAAACCACTCTTTGGGCCTTCTCCAATTCCATCAAATATTTAATCCAAATTACTTAACTCATTAATCAGGCGACCCTCCAATATGCATGTGTCCTTCTTCCACTGGCCTCTTGGCATGTTACCTCAAAATTAATAGAGCACTAAAATCTCCAAAATAAAATTACTAAACCAATCAAGCTCCAAAAATTTTCCTCTTTCTCAAAATCAATATTGCACTAGAATCTTCTAATAATTCTACTAAACCCAAAGTATACAGTCCTGTTTCCAATTCAAGTATCCAAAATTGTTCTTATTCTCAAATAGCCCAACTCCTGATTAACTTGGATAACGGATTTATCCAACCTACTCGTCCCTTTGGGGTGCCTCAATTTTTTATTTTTTTTGTAAAGAAGAAGGATGAATCTACGAGAAAGTGCATCGACTATCAAGAGTTAAACAAAGTAAACATTAAGAATAAGTACCCTTTACAGGGGATCAATAATCTTTTGGACCAGTTGCAAGGAGTTTCAGTATTTTCTAAGATAGGTTTATGGTCAGGATATCACCAATTCAAGATCAAGGAATAGGATATCCCTAAACCTGCTTTCCGAACTAGTTATGGGCACTTTGAGTTCCTAGCAATGCCATTTGGATTGACGAATGCTCTGGCAGCATTTATGGACTTGATGAAATGGATTTTCAGGCAGTATTTGGACAGTTTTTTGGTAGTATTTATTAATGATATTGATATATTCTTGAAGTGATTAGGAGCATAGGGAGCATTTAAGGCTAATACTGAAGATACTACAAGAGCATCAACTCTACACCAAACTAAGTAAGTGGGAGTTCTAGCTCTGAGAAGTGAAGTTTCTAGGACATGTTATATCTAGCAAGGGAGTAGCAATAGACCCTACTAAAGATAGAAGCAATAATAGAGTAGTAGAAACTGACTAATGCTCATGAGATACGTAGTTTCCTTGGACTAGCATGATACTACCAAAGGTTCAATGAAGGATTCTCCAAACTCAATGGACCCCTTACAACGTTAATTAAGAAAAGTGCCAAGTATGTTTTGAGGAGTGTGAAAGAAGTTTTCAAGAATTGAAGAAAAGATTGACCACGATGCTAGTGTTGGCATTACCCGAACCTCATAAACCTTATGTGGTTTAAGTGATGCCTCCAAGATGGGATTAGGATGTGTATTAATGCAGGAAGGATTGTCGCATATACCTCTTGACAACTCAAGTGTCATGAGCATAACTACCCTACCCATGATCTAGATTTAGCCTTAGGAGTTTCCACACTAAAAATTAGGAGACACTACTTGTATAGAGAGAAGGGCAAAGTGTTCACTGACCACAAAACTCTCAAGTATCTTTTTTAGTAATAACAACCTGAACATGAGGCAGAGAAGATGGATCGAAACGATCAATGATTTTCATTTTGAAATAAAGTATCATCCTGAGAAGGCTAATATAGTGGTAGATGCCCTTAGTCAAAAAGCACAGACAAACCCACTTTCCTTAATAACGAGCATGCATGAGGAGTTTGCTAATTCAAAATCTGCCAAGAGATGTCTTGTTGGCAGCAGTACAAGAAATTATACCACTTAGTGATGTGGAGATCCTAGAAGGACATTAGAAAAATGAGAAGCTTAGTAGATTCCGATAGAAGATCCTCGAATCCGAAAGACCACCACACTTTAGTATTTGTATGGATGTAATGCTGTGTTATAAGGAAAGAAAGGCAATTCCTGCAGAACTAAAATTAAAAGTAAAAATATTGAAGGAAGCTTATTGTACCCCTTATACTGTTCACATCCTGATAATACAAAGATGTATTGGGATTTGAAAGGATACTACTCGTGGGAAAGAATGAAGAGAGATGTAGCAGAATTTGTGGCCAAATGTCCAGTTTGCCAGTTGGTGAAGGCCAATGAGGGATTTACCGTTGTTACCAATCCTAGAATGAAAATGGGAAGATATATCCATGGATTTTGTGGTAGGTTTGCCAAGGACATCAATAGGGAAGAATTCCATATGGGTCGTAGTTGACAGATTGACAAAGAGCACCCACTTCTTGCCAATTGCCAACATTGATTCTATGGATAAACTCTCTAGAATATATGTTAAGGAAATAGTACGACTGCATAGAGTACCCAAGTCCATAGTGTCATACAGGGATACGTAGTTCACTTCGCATTTCTGGTAGAGCCTACAAAAGTTGCTAGGCACTTTTGTAGGCTCCAGCTTGAGGTTTAGTAGTGCGTATCACCCACAAACCGATGGACAGACCGAGCAGACGATACATACATTGGAAGATATGCTCTGATTATTAGAATTAAGTGGTGATTGGGAAGGACACCTACCTTTGATAGAGTTTGCTAATAGTAACAATTTCCTAGCCACGATCCAAATGGCACTGATAACCAAAGGAGAAGTTTGGAATTTGGTGTAGGAGATTGGGTGTATGTTAAGGTATCGCCAATGAAGGGAGTGGTCAGTTTTGGTAAAAGAGGGAAGCTAAGTCTTTTTGGTAAAAGAGGGAAGCTAAGTCTCCAATATGTAAGACCCTATGAAATCGTAGAACAAATTGAACCCGTAGCTTATCAACTAGATTTACAGTAGAAATGCAGGGTATACTTGACGTATTTCACATATCCTCTCTGAATAAGAGTTTCGGAGAACGACGACCATCTATAATGGAGCCAAGTAGTATTCAACTCCAGCCAAACCTATCTTATAAAGGACGACCTGTGCAAATTGTAGATCTTAAGGAACAAGAACTGAGGAATCGAAAGACACCTCTGATCAAAGTACTCTAAAACAATCCAAACTTCTAGGAAACCACTTGGGAAAGAGAGGATTCGATTAGGAGTAAGTGCCCCTATTTGTTTGTATCTTAGAACCAATTGTGGGTGGTGGTGAGGTGGCTTTTGGCCTTTCCATCAACCACTATTTGGGGTTGACTTCAGAAGGTAAAGGGCACTCATGGAAAGGGAGAAACTTCCTCCACAAGCATTGCCTTGGTGTGCAATTTCGTCAGCCTTAATTGGTGTAAACCAAATGGGACATCATTTAGGGTTTAAATGGAATTTGGGTTTCTAACAAGCCCAAATCCAATGAATTTATCCAAATATAAAAGAATAAATAAGGACGTAATAACATGAATTTGAATAATTAATAGCATGTGTAATTGATTTAATCAAATGATTAAACACTTAGCTACAACCGATCACAAGGGTTTTGAGGCAAATATTTGGGATTTGGGGAAATTATTTAGGGTTTCAATTTTCACCAATATTTTGAGATTTCAACTGGATTCCAAGTATTTAGAGTTTCATTGAAGTTGAAACACTATTTAGTTTGGCACAGATTGAATGGTTCAATGGAATAGTGTTTGGCTTAGGTGGCATCATCACCAAGCTTGATTTTCTTTTCGTTTCCATCTTATGGTTTAAGGGTCCAAATAAAACTTCTCTAATTTTATTTGGACATTTCACACTATGATCTTAAAAACACTGGACTGAGTGCTAATAGCGAGGTTACTATTCACTTTGAAAAAGTGAAAAATAAATTTTGCACTATAAAATCCTAAATAATCATAATAACCTCAAAATGCATTATTTTTTTAATTTTTTTAATATCAAAATCAGATTTCAAAGTGCGTCAAATGAATCAAAACATGATTTCAAACAATTGTTCTTCCAGAAATCGAAAATCATTTTATTGCACTATAATATCCTAAATATTTATTTGAGTCTAATGGTGCAAACTGTTATCATTCTCGCACTTCTAAGTACCTCAAATAAATAAAATCGTATTTCTAGCACCATATTGAGTAATAAGATTGGCTATACTAATGGACTAAAATTTATGCGATTGATTAAGTCGTAAAAACTTTCTGAAGTTTTCACAGCATTCCTAAAGCCTAAACATATTGTAGATTCGAACGGATTTTCCATTCCCGTCAAAGATTTGCTCATTGATCGCACCATATTTTCCCTTCAAATTGGCCAATATTAGTAATGATCGAACAGTTACTATCCATGTTTGAACATTTATATTATTTGGAACAACTTCTTCCATATCAAAACTAATTGATCGAATGAAATATAAATTGTTTTGAATCAAAAGGAGTGAACAAAAACTCATTTTCATTTGAACACTCAAAAAAAATCGTACAAATGTTAAGTACAATTTTTGGCAAAATTTATTAACTTATTCCGCCAATTTTTTGATCGACCCTAATTAATATCCATTCGAATGGTTATTTCTTTTATGATCGAATAATTTAGTATATGTTCAAACGTTACTTTTATTGAGGACAAAAGTTTTCATTCCTAAATGTAATATTTATTGTTTGAATGGTAAATGAGTTTCATTAGTATTTAGGTTGTCCTTAAAACTCATTTTTTGTGACGATTTTTATTTCGTCCTAAAAAAAATCTTCTCAAAAAAGTCTTTTTGTTGTAGTGATCTACAAATCCTAGTAATTATAAACGAAAAATTCCTAATTTGCTTAAATTACAAACTTCAAAAGTTTGGATGTTACAATAATTTTTTTTATATTTTAAAATATATTTAACATATTATATCTGATAATATTAATTGGTATATTACTTATATAAGATCTTAGCCATTCTTTTTGTGTATACATTTATATTATATTAATATGTTGCTTTCTGCACAGGAAACACTAATTTTTATGTAACTTGCACTGCATACAAGTCACATTTTCATGCACACTCCTTGCCTTCAAAGCGAGCTTTGACTGTAGCGAAAAGAATACCCCTCGTTGGTTGTTGATTTATACGTATGGCCTTATTTCCTAACTTGACTTTTAACAAAAGCTGCATGCATTTTCGTGTGGATTTGATTTGGTAATGGCTTTAACTGCTGAAATGCCTACATACATGATCAACGGTCGACACTAAATTCATTTGTCAAACAATAGCATCGCCCGGCCTATATTGATCCCCAGCTAGCGTGATGATATGCTCATAGAAAATGCAACTAATTAAGGATTCTGTTGGAAAAGTGAGATCATCATGCACAGTATGATGATGTTAATTTCTTACGTGCGTGTTTATATATCCTGAAGAGGGAATTAATTGCTCGATTATCAAACCAATCGAAAGTCAGCTCCCAATTGTGCCTTTATCAGAAGCTAGCCGCGCGCGGAGAGTATTTAAGTCCTTTGTATAAATTGAATTCAATTCCACATGAGAATAGAAGTAGTCTTCATTTATTATTACTTTCAAATGTTTCATTTATTATTCTATTACTATTTTATTAATGTTGTAAATGTATACTATAAATAATTATGTATACCACATGGAGGAGCGTTACGAAGCACAGATCAAGGGCGGATTGCTTCGAATCTAATACTCTGAAAGTACGAAAACCATCAACCAGCATAGAAGCAGCTTCACCAACCCCAATACGTTGAAATCTGAAAAAATAAGTAATAATTTCTTTCTGGGGTTTCATTACCTCAAAGTCCAAACCCTAGCTAGCAAGTTTTACCATTATTTTAAATAGTTGTGAATAAGTAATTAACTATATATATATATATATATATATATATATATATAAATGCCACGGTCATTTCCATAGAGTTTGTGTGTACGTATGTATAGATTGCATATGTATGTGTATATATGATATATAAATATATAAAGTTGATGTGGCTATATCGATCCAGATAAAATATCACATGATGAATCTATTTAATAGGCCAGATCGAGGACGTCGATCGTTTTCCCTTACATTAATTACTCGGCTTGATTATTTTACAATTAGAAACACTATTTTCTTAACTTTACACGTACGTCGGAAAAAAAAAGAAAGAAGAAAAGACCCGACGTTTGTTCATGCAGTGTAGAGAATTCTGGCTGGTGAAGAATGAAAGCAAAGTTCAACATACAGCAATATTTGATTTATGTTGAAAATTAATAATTACATATATTTATGCAAACGCCTCATATGTATGCGTTTGTATATATATATCATTCCTTTTATTTTGTTTGGTATTGTTGACAGAGAGACAGATTTTAAGAGGAAGAATATAAACAAGTCAACAATTCCAGCTAATAAATATGAGATGTTGAAGGCGGTAACATATATATATCATGAAAAAATATAGTTGTAAGCATAATTGTGCATTAATCTGTGTATCAATGTAATGTGATTGGTCAAAAAGTAGATTTTATTGAAAACAGTGTTAATTTAAATTTTAAGTATGAATAAATTAATATTGATATACAGATTAGTGCGCAACTGTATTTATATGTAGCAAAACTCATATATCATATTCGCGTTCGGATATATACCTGCATTAGGTAAAGAAATCATGTGGTGACTAGGAAAAGAAAAGTGGGACAGTGCCACAAGGGTAGAAACTAGAAAGCACAGCCAATTGATCAATTACCATATAAAAAGGGTGAAACTAGGGAAGGATATCAGGCTGAGACGGAAAGGAAATCAATTACGGTATAAAAAGGGTGAAACTAGGGAAGGAGATCATAAAAAGGGTGAACTAGGGAAGGAGATCAGGCTGAGACGGAAAGGAAATCAATTACCGTATAAAAAAGGTGAAACTAGGGAAGGAGATCATAAAAAGGGTGAAACTAGGGAAGGAGATCAGGCTGAGACGGAAAGGAAATCAATTACCGTATAAAAAGGGTGAAACTAGGGAAGGAGATCAGGCTGAGACGGAAAGGAAGCAAACTAGAGACGTAGAAGGTGTGCTGTTTCGAGGAAATATTAATGACGAGGTGTATGGTGGCAGATGCACATTGAAGGAGATCAATAAAAGGGGTTCTTTCAGTTGGGTAGGTCGGGTTTTTATAATGCCTTCAAGCCTGGTCTCCTGCTCTTAATTTCTTTTCTTAAAGGTTTGCCATTCCGAAGAACAAAATTCAAATATTGTACCTCTGTGTTGAATGCAATGAAAGCAATGATGATCTTGATGCTGAGGGTCCAATGGGCTCTGTGCATCGTTTAATTAACCTCCACCCACCACCCCTCCTTGCCATTAAGACAGAGAGAGAGATCTAGAGAGAGAGAGAGAGAGAGAGGCTCCCTTGATACAAGTCCTTTTCCTTGTGTATTTTCTTGTTTGCTTTGGTGTTTGGGTTTAGTTATTTGAAGGAAAACTAAGATCTTCTTTGTGCTTTTGTTTTGCTAGTAATGGCGTTCTAGTTGTCCCCAGTTTCTTTCTTGGCACTGAATTAGAGATGGATATTGCTGGAAGGAAGAGAGGATTTTCACTACTTCCTGCTCTCCTGCCATTCTTCTTAACCCTCTTTCTTCGAAGATATCCGGTCGTTTCAGGCCTAAATTATACAATGTATAAGCAAGTGAGTAGCTTGAGACTTGAAAGGATAAAGAGGCATTTGGACAAGATTAACAAGCCTGCTGTCATGACGATAGAGGTATACATGCGTTTCTTCTCTTCAGAAGATCATTTATCATTGTCCGTATATTTTCATTGAATTTCATCTGTTCTTTCGTCATTTGATGTCATCTTTTGACTTCCCTGCAGAGCCCAGATGGAGATATCGTTGATTGTGTCCATAAAAGAAAACAGCCAGCTTTAGATCACCCGCTTTTAAAGAACCACAAGATCCAGGTAGAAAAAACTGAAAAGATACTAGTTCTCTAACTTTTCGTTTCTTCTATCTTCATCGTTTTCCTTTTATGGGGTATAGGGGTCTGAAAATGGGTATTTTCTTAAATTAAACATCCCGCATATACATCAATGAGGCCTATTAATGTTGTATGCGTGAATGGAACAGAGACATCCTTCAGAGATGCCTAAAGTGAGAATGGGGAAAGAAGATGATCAAGGAGAGAACAACAGTAGTAGTACTGCCAATGAAGGAGTAAGAGGTGCGTGGCAACTGTGGCATCGAAACGGGACACGATGTCCAAAGGGAACGATTCCCATACGGCGAAGCACAGTTGTTGATGTGTTGAGAGCCAAGTCTTTGTTTCACTTTGGGAAGAAACAGCGTAGGGTTCCTCTTATTAGCCGAAGTACCGATGCACCGGACGTAGTCAGCGGCAATGGCCATGAGGTACGTACGTATGCCATGATCATGATCACGATTACGATCTTTCCCCCCAATTTTTGCGTTCATTAATATTGGTATTGTGTATCATGTACATGTCGTGTATAATCATGCTGATTAATGACCATTTTTTCGTAACGGCACACATGACAATTAGGAGGCAGTACTAGCTAGAAGCCCAAGTGGGAAAGAAAACATTTATTTATAAGGGTTCATTTGGGTTAAGAATTCCCGTTCAAGTTATTAAAAACCATGGCCTCGAAGTTTCAAAGAGCTCTATATATAATATGTATTGCGCGCCTTTAATTTGTTATATAAATTCTAGTTAAGGGTTCAGATCTAGTACTACTGCATTAAAGGTGAGGAAATTTAAAAAAGGTTAATGTTCCCTGATTTCATTTGTTTTTCACTTCCACTTTCTTAAATCGAAAAGTATATATATATATATATATATATATATTTATATATAATGGGTTTCTCACTTGAAATGGATTAAACGATTTAATAAAAAAAATGTGCTCTTTATCATCAATGGAAAATGTGCTCTTTATCATATGTTTTTCTTGAGAAGTAATATTTGTAGTTTTAGAAAATAAATTTTATATACTCTTTTTTAAAAGAGCTATGCTCAGTCACTTTTTTATATTTATTGTGTATTTTATTAATGTGGTTGGTTTAAATAATTATTTTATATTAAAAAAATAACGTAATTAATTATATTAATAAAGTGTGTAAAAAATATATAAAAATAATTATAGATAAAATTTTTATTTTTTAAAATAATAGACGTTTAAAATCCTTATTTTTTTTCTTTTATCCCTCTTCGTTCTTCTTTTTCTCTCCAGTGACGTCGATATCAAATTGAGTTCCAAATGCAGTGAATATCAAGATTTAATCATTTTGATTACCAATAAAACAAAATTGTTAATCATTTGGTACAATGCACATTTATAGCATGCAATAGCCTACACCGGAGCAGCGCAAGAACTGTACGGAGCTAGGGCGACAATTAACGTGTGGGACCCATCAATCCAAGTGGTCAGTGAGTTCAGCCTCTCTCAAGTTTGGATTCTTTCGGGATCATTTGACGGCTCAGATCTCAACAGCATAGAAGCAGGGTGGCAGGTACTTATTTCCATTTCCTCTCCCGCCTCACACACTGTCCAATGCTTAATTTCTTCCTAGAAAAATATATTATTATTTTTAATTATATAAAAAAATTAAAATTTATATTTACTAAATAATGCATTTAATTAGAATATTCGGAGATAACTCAAGTCAAACAAATTCAAATTTGAAAATAGACGTGAAAAATTATGTGCATGAATAAATAAATAATTTTCATTTTCAAGAACTATCGTGTTATTGATTAAAAAAGAGAGGGTGATGTTAGTACGAAGCCTAGCTTTGATCGAACATGCTATAAACTTTTATTTTTATTTTTTATATTTTTTAACATATTTAAAAGTTTTAAAAAATTAAAAAATACATAAATATATTAAATGTCACTTCTTTAATTATTAAATAAATAAATTTTTTTTAAATAAATAGATAAGTAGTCAAAATGAGAAGACAAATTCAAGCGACATATTAATATTTTTTAAAAAGAAAATACATCATTTATCATAGATAATGAAAGAGAGAAATTCTGAAAATTGTTGTTTGAAATTGTTTTTTTTTTTTTTCAAATATCAACACTCAAAATAGGTATTAGCGTAAACTTTCCTAAATTTTGGTTATTCTACTAGTCAGGTCAGTCCGCAGCTTTATGGTGACAGCAGGCCTAGATTGTTCACCTACTGGACGGTGAGAAGTCTCTCTATCACCGATATTTCAACTTATTACTTTCACTTGCATGTTTGGTTATGCAATTTTTTATGTTCTTATAACTGATTTAACTGATTAAAACTTTAATAATACTTTAGAAATAATGACATACAAATATCATTATACATTATTAGCGTTATATATCTATGCTCATATCTTAAGCAAGTTGAAATCATGGACGACAATATCAAAGAAATTTTTTTGAGGATAACTTAAGAAACATGATGACAAATGAGATCATTAAACCATATCTATTAGACGTTATTATGAAAAAAGTTTGTGTTTTTAACGTTTTGTTAAAAAAAAAAAAAAAATCAACTTTTGCACTAAGGGCAGGGGGGCGCATGGTAGCATCATCCATATTGTAAATGAACAATTCAATTCAATGAAGCAATACCACTAACACATGCTGGTTAATTTTCATCATTTGGTTCTATAAAACAGTCAGATTCGTATCAGGCAACTGGGTGCTACAACCTTCTTTGCGCAGGATTTGTGCAAACCAATAGTAAGATAGCCATCGGAGCAGCCATTTCTCCGGTCTCATCATTCTCAGGCAACCAATTTGACATTAGCATCCTCATTTGGAAGGTACACATGCAAATTTATCGTTGAATATCATATAGAACAAGGTTCAACTGTTCAAGTCTACCAATCTTTTAAGATGCCTCAGCTACGTACACTTCACTTTCGCTTGACACCTATTATAGAAACCGTTTGTATCTCCGTGGCCTTCTCTTGATGTGTTTCTCTTCTTTAATGTTATAAATAGGATCCAAAAGTTGGAAATTGGTGGATGAGCTTTGCGGACAATACATTGGTGGGATATTGGCCGGCAGAGATATTTACGCACTTAGCTGACCGTGCGACAATGGTGGAGTGGGGCGGTGAGGTGGTGAACACACAGTCGAACGGCGAGCACACCTCCACCCAAATGGGCTCAGGCCACTTTGCCGATGAAGGGTTCGGGAAAGCAAGCTATTTCAGGAACCTAGAGATCGTGGACGCCGATAATAGTCTTAGCTCAGTCCAAGATATCACAACCCTAGCTGAGAATACCAATTGTTACAACATCAAGAGCTCCTATAACAACCAGTGGGGTACATACTTCTACTATGGGGGCCCAGGGAACAATCCCCAGTGCAAATAATTAATGATCACCACCAACCACAGGCCCATCATCATTGTGATCATCACAACAAATGAACTAGGTTGACGTGCGTAGCAGCTTTATTGCCAAATTCTTTAACTTGTAATTACGTAGTTTACATCCTTTTGCTGCTACTACCACATTTTTTAATGTTCGATGGTGTACTATTAATATGAATAACTAAGCAATGCATAGTCGGCTTGAAGGAGCATACTACTATATTTGGATAAGCACTGTTTATTGCAATGTTTAGCTAATAAAAAATGATATTTATAGTTTTAGGGTGTAAAAGTTACGCACACTTATTTTTAAAATAAGTTTATAATTCTGAAACTCACGTAAAAAAATTATTTTTTTAATTATGAGTCTAACTCTTTTCCAAAGAGATTTCTACCTTATATAAAATTGTATCTAAAATTTACTGTTCTTTACATGGGACAATAGACTAGAACAACACAATGATGAATGGTTGCCTCTTTACTCCTAACTCCTTCCAATATTTCAATTGAATCTGCACCAAATTATTCATACTGGGGGTAATGAAAATGATGGCACTCTCTTGATATGATAAACTATGAGATAAATAATATTAATGCTCCAATCGACTAAGAGTAATGCTATGATATACCATTCATCATGTGTTGTATCAGTATTTTACCATCCATGTAAAATATTTAATATAATTTATTTGTAAGTTTATTGATTGATGCATTAAATACATTATTGATGTGGTAGTCAACTATATCAGTTACAACAATAATAATAATAATATTTAGAATTTGAATTTTTTTTATGATTGCTCTTGTCTTCTAGTCGGTGACGAGGCGTTTGACTTGTAAGTAACAGGGCTAAAAACTGAAGGTATTGGTGCGATTTAGGTCCAGCACTGACAAGGGGAAAATGTATTATTCTCAATTGAAACTGACAAATAGGGAGAAAGAGAATCGGCCTAAATCCGATAGTCGGTACTGATTGATTCGATGATTTGGGAATCGGTTTTCCATCACTAGACACCAAAAATGGAAAAGCTTGATATTTCCATCACCACCGATTCACCAGACACCAACAAATTCATAAAATAAAGTTACAAAACCATTAAAGCTCATTTGTATAGTGAGATGAAATGAGATGGTTTTAGTTGAAAGTTTAAAGTTGAATAAAATATTACTAGAATATTATTTTTTAATATTATTATTGTTTTAAGATTTGAAAAAGTTGAATTATTTATTATATTTTATGTAGAAATTTAGAAAAGTTGTAATGATGAGATTAAATGAGATGAGTTGAGATAGTTTTAGTATCCAAATGGGTTTTGGTATATATCAACACAATAAACAACTTGAAGTCCCAGATTTTTCCATGGCGACAAGATGAGAGAGTTCAGCGAGATGAGTGATGAGAGGGAGGAGGGGAGAGAGGTTAATGTCTAACTAAGGAGAGCTACGCTCTGTGAGAGAGAGGGAGAGATAGATGCTGTCGGTTTTTGGAGGGAGATGATGCACACATGAGAGAGAAGAGACTCGCAGTGGCTACGATTGTGCATGAGAGGTGAGAGAGATCAGTCTAAGAACCCTAAAACCAAATAGCGGGAGGGAGAAGAAGAAGGAGAAGGGAGGGAGGGGGCGAGAGAGTATTAAATCCTAAAGCCAAACGATTTCGTTTTGTGTATTAAATCAAACGGCATCATTTCATTTTAATTTTTTTGTAAACGGTAGTTGTAAAACGATGCGTTTTCACTTATTTAAGTAAAAAGACGTTGTTTTACATAAGAAATATATATAATATATATAATCGATCGGGTTAGAGGTTTGGGTTTGGTTCAAACCGGGACTGAAACGGTTGGCATCGGTTTCATTAAATTTATATTATCGGTAGACCAGTTCTCTGCAAGTTTCAACTGATTCTGAATCTCGGCGGCCAGTCCGCGTCGGCTATGGCGGGTCCCGTCAGTTTCTGTACAGCCCTAGTAAATAATATTATATATAGAACTCTCATCCAAAATTGAGTAGTTATATTTGGAACGAAGAAGAAGTAGAGCTCAGTATTTGTTGACACCGAATGAACTACCACGCAACTATTGGCTGCAGATCAACTGATCAAGTGATCTATCAACAACAGCAGCTTGAGCTTCATTTCGTATTTCTGATCAGTCCAGCAAAACCAATGACCATCCGATAGAGAGAGCTTGACACAAAGGTTCCCTTCTTTTGAGATCCGGCCGGCCAGTGATTTTTCTTTTCTTCTTTTTATTTTTGGTATGGAAATTAGTCTTTAATATGAAGTAGGACAGTGAAAGTAATGCATTGATCTTGAGTTGAAAAAAAAAAAACAAACAAACAAACGAATTAACAAACTCACATTTTTTACAGGATTATATTCAATATTTTTACTAGCCTTTAGAAATGAAATCCACAGCCTTCTTGTTATGTCAGGTTGAAGAGCCGTGCTACATGAGACTCGTCTCAAGAAGGCTTAATTTTTTTTTTTTTTTTATAAAAAAATTTATAATAGTATGAAAAAAATATTTTTCTAATCATTAAAAAAAAAAAAAAGAAAGAAAGAAAGAAGAAGAAGAAGAAGGTAAGATGCAGACCCAATTCGGGACCCATTATTCGGTGAATTTAGCTTTTCTCTAGGTTGAAACACTGCTGTCTATAATGATGTTGACGAACATACTTGCACTAGGGGATGCGACGGTTAATTTGTATTACCTAGAGAGTAGATAGCCGAGAGACAAGACAACTTTTCATGTTTGTCTGGTCAATGCGTTAACAAATTCATCGCAAGTCTTATCAGCTTACTGTTTTGAAGCCAAAATTTTTAGCAAAAGGGAAATTTAATATTGAACTTATATCACTCTTATATTTTTAATCTTATCTTTTAAAATATGTGACGGCCTCAACTTTCAAGTATGAATATGTGAAAATCGAGACATTAGAATGATGATAATACGGGTCATACATCTCTCATCACGGATCATGCATCCCATCGTCAAGTGTCAAGTATGTAGACATGCAACACGTATACAACAAAAATAACGCAATAGGTAATAAAAGTCTTTAAACTAAATACTAGAATTTGTTTAAATACAAGCTCGTTTAAAAATAAGCATACTAAAAATATTACAAATAACTAGTAAAAATACAATATAAATCAAAAGCAATAAACAAAAGCAGAAAATAAATCACAGTCTACGAGTGATCCCCGATCACTCCTCCGGCAAAGCCGCCTCCTCGGGCTCAGCCTCCTCGTCCTCTGCATCAAAATCTACAGTACTAAAGATGGTACCGCAAGTAAATAATAATCTAAGCAACCCATAAGATAAAAATACATTAAAGCAACAACAATGTGCATGAACATGATGCCATATGTAGTGGTGAAAACCGACCCATTTGACGCTGTTTTTGGGCAAAACCTCCACCTATGCAGAAGAGGGAAAACGGTGGAGCAACCGACTGTAACTGATCGACGGAAAGGAGAACAACCGGTCGTATTGACTATGGCGATTCTCTGACGGTTCACGGTTGGTTCTTGGTTCTCCCTTGCCGACATTGTTCTTCTGAGAGAGTAGAAGAGAGAGTTGTAGAGGAGAGAGAGAGAGGGTTAGAAACAGAATCAAAACGGGGGGAATAAGAAGGAAGAAGAAGATGATATAATATCTAAACGGCCCCGTTTGTTAATATCAAACGGCGCCATTCTATTTATTTATTTTCGCAACTTATAGATAAAACGACGCTGTTTGATTTAATAACAAATAACGTCGTTTAATTTGTGTCTAAAACACAAATGTATGAGTAAAACGACTCCGTTCCACTTAAACTTAAGTGGAAAGTTTAAGTGGAACTGCGTTGTTTCATATTGATATAATTTTTTTTAAAAAAAGGGTATTATTTCATCGACCGGTTCAACGGTTTAAGTCGGCCTCAAACTGCCACCGAACTGACGATAGTCGGTTTTGTTTTTACTTTGCCGCTTGCCGACCGGTTCCTTGCTGATTTCGGCTAGTTCAAGCCTCCCGCGGCCAGTCTGAGTCGGTCATGGCCAGTTCCGCGTTTTCTTGTACACTGCTAGCCATATGCATGAGATCCAAAAATAATCTTTTCCCTAAAATAAATATTTTTTTCCAACTCACGCCAAAAATTACATTTGGTCCGAAATATTTCATTTAAAACCTTTTCTCGTCATTTTCCCATAAAATAGCCCAAAATCCAATCTCAAATCAATAGCCAATATCTATATGCACTATGATCTCCCCTAGGGATCATCCACAGATAACGAGTACGCATGTAACATCTACACGAGCAATGCCCAGTTTCGCGCCCAACATGTACGTAACCAAACATCCTCTAGCCCTTGCCATCAAAGGGGCCATAGAATCAACATGAGAGCGTTATCATCCCGTTTGATCTCGTTGTCGCCCAGCAACAACAAAATGACATCACTCAGTATATTGTACTCCCGAGTGACTAGAAGAGCTCCATAAGGTAATGTCTCATCTCGACTTGGGTCATGATATGCACGCATAAAAAAATCCATTTACACGTGACAACTCAGTTTTCAATATCCAACACATGTACGTGCATGCACCATGCAATGCAAATGACAAGAAACGAATATATCCAATAAATTCTGACATCAACCAACATACAAATAACTCCGTCCTCCAATCCATCCGACCCCCGAACTCTTTGAACTTAGTCCAGCACAACCAACCAATACAGTGTATTGTTACAAAAATAATATATTTCAATCTTAAATGAGGTTTGGAAAATACTTACAGTACTATAAAATAATTTTTGAAGGATCACGGAGATACAAAAAACGAAGGCAAGGCAATATAACAATGCAAAATGCATTGTGGTCGTGGGTTACAAAATACCCATTTTTGAATAGGGACAAACTAAAGCTTGGAATTGATAGGGAATGACTTAGAGGTGCTGGTGAATCTAATAGAAGTAGGGATTGGCCATGGGTGGCGGCACAAACGGCGGTGGAAGTAAAAACTAATTTAAATGCAGTGATTAAATAAAATAAAATAATAAAATCTAAAAACACAATAAATTTAAAGCCCAAAAATAATTAATTTAAATTAAAAAGAAATTAAAATATAATATAATAATAAATAGCAAGAAAGCCCGTTAAAATAATTTCACCACTTAAAACTCATAAAATAATATTGCAAAAATCATCTTTAATTTAAAATAAGAAAATCACTAATTATAATAATTTAAATAAAATCACTCAATAAAAATTTACGTAAAATGGGGATATCACAAAATATATCATAATTTTTTTTATTTTATATACTAATTTTTATAATATATCATTCATCAGCTTATTTATTTTTTCTTCATATTATTTAAATATTATACTTTTTAATATTTTTCTTTTAATGAAAAATCAATAGCACAAGAGAAAAACTAATTTAAAATATTTACAATGATGAATAGGTTTATTATTAAAATAAATGATTTTCTCATGTAGATTTTATATTTATATATAATTTTTTAAAGAAAATGCACAAAAATTATATATTTTAAAATTACAAACATTATTTCTCCAATTTTAAAATTTTAAAATCCTACAATTTTACTAGAATGAAAGACACTGGAAATACTTTGTATACACGAATTTTATATTGAAAACTGTACTAGAGTAATGGTTCCTAAGTTTCAATGAGATCATCACAATCAATTTGAGGTATATAATGTTCAACGGAAAATGATAATTTCATATCATAGATATTTAGGGGATATTTGGAGAATAAGATGAAATAAAATTTTTGTGAATAGTAATAAAATAGTTAGTAAATAGTAGTAAAATAGTTTGAGTTCTTACTAGTTTTTGGAAAAGGCAGGAGAGAGTTGAAAAAAAATATTATAAAGTTAAAATATTGTTATAATAAAAATTTTTAATTTGTTTTGAAATTTTAAAAAGTTGTATTATTTTTTGTGTTTTGTTTGAAATTTTGGAAAAGTTATAATGATTAAATGAAAATTTATAATTGAAAAATATTTGTGTTAGAATGATATTGGAAAATAAATTATGAGAATTTCCTAAACAAGCCCAACTCTTATGAAATTTAAGCTCGTTGGGCTGAAAGCATATGGCATTGGGAGATCAGATGAAGTATAATTGATGATGATTTGTTCTGAGATTGGTGAAGAATAGACATTTCATGTTAACGATACATAGAGCTGTATGGCCGAGTGCTTGATCTTGGTGATAAAAGAAGAAATTTATCCAGACTTGTTATAATTGCGCGCACTTGGATCAAGTGGTTATATAAAACAAAAGAAATTTCAATTGGCCTCATGAATTACGATATTTGCGATAGGGATTTATATTCGGCCCAGGAGATATATCTTGGCCCATGAATAGATAGGGCATTGGGCCTTGGACTAGGCTATTGGAGATGTGATTTGAGTAACTAGTTAATCGGCCATGGACTATACTATTAAAGATAAGCTTGACTGATAAGTTATTGGGCCCTTGAATGTGGTATTCGGTTTTTTGTTTTCGCTAAAGTTTCTAAATGAGCCTTGAATAAAGATTATCAATAGCAATTCTATCAATCTAAGCTAAATTAAAGACACAAGGTATTAGAAGATACCAGTGATAACGTCGGCTTCCTCAATCTTTGGAGCGTCAACACCAACATCACCTGGCGTTATAGTGTATACTTTGGCTGGGATGTGGGGACTTGGCTTCAACTTCTTGTCACTGTTATTACTAGCTCCACTGCTCTGAGTAACATTGGAATACTCTTTGATCACATGCTCGGGCTTTCCGCATCTAAAGTAGACTCCATAACCATAATGGCATTCTTCGGCATAAAGCTTGTGAAATTTTTCACAATACGAGTTGGAGGACTGCATCTATCTTCCAATCACTACCCCTTTGCCTTTGCCTAGACTAGTAAATCTCTGCAGTTCCACATGCAGCAAACGACATGACCCTTTTCCATTCAGAATTTATCTAAGCAGCCAAGCCTCTCTGTTCAGGCTTCAGCTTTTGAAATGGCAGCTCCATTTACCAATTTTTGGTAATTATCGATTCTAAAACATGCCACTTGACTATGGATTCTAAGTTGTAGTCCACCCTGGAACTTCTATGCATGCATCCTATTAGTGGAAATTAGGGAGGTTAGGTGAGGTGCAAACCTCCCTAATTCCACTAATTTGGCAGTATATTGTTCCACAGTCATGTTGCCTTGCACCAACGACATGAACTCTTGGGCCTTCTTTTACTTTACAAAATTTGGAAAGAATCTGTTATTGAAATCTTCTAGGAACCTTCCCCAAGTCAAAGCTGCTAGGGTTCTTAACTCCCTTTCTAGAAGCTGCCTTCTTATATCCTACCATATGTAGGCTTCTCCTTGAAGCAAATACCCAGCGTACAATACCTTCTGGTCTTCTGTGTAATAAAAAATCTTGAATGTTCGCTCGAGATCAATTATCCTCTTGTCTTCCCTCATGGGCCCTTCGTTACCAAAATAGTTCGTCAATTTATGATTTGGTGGGAAGAGAATTGTAACGATACATTAGAAACTTTTCGTAGGGACAACTCCTAAATTCTAGTCTTGGTACGTGTACTTGCTATTGTTGCTGTTATCTGAGCATGGTCGTCAATAGACATATAGAGCTTTCACTAAACCTAGCCTTTCGTCCATTGGACGATTCTATTCCAAGGATTGTTAAATTCACTAAGATTTCTAGGTACTCAATCACGTGTCATGTGTTACTTTGTAAAACACATGTTTACATTTATTAGTTTCCCATACTAACCCTTATATTTCGTAAAATTCAAGCCTAATAAAAGACTAAAATTTTAATCATGTACGCTGGTACAATTCCAAAGGACATGTGGTTTTGACCCAAGGATGTATTGTTCAAATATCACCTTGTGATGCCCTCCAACTACCTCTTGGGATTTAACGAAGCTTAATATGCCATTTTACAGTATGCCATCTGTTACATGTACATCATGTCATGTAATATTTTCTATTACATGTTATTTCATATTATAACATATTGTCTGTTACATGTTATACCATATTATGAAATATTATATGTTACATGTTATGTCATCCTATAAAATGTTTTCTATTTCAAAGTATGTTATGGCTTTCGTCTCACATTCATGCCATGTTACGTTACACCAGGGCTTCTGTCCTTTAGCTTCATGTCACATTTCGTCTCAAGTACAATTTGTGTATCTTGGGAACAACTTTTTAAATCATGTCAAGTCTATTTACATCTATCATGACTCTAAGTACTAGCATGAGATAATATCTTAGTGAAACTCCTCTGCTGCAATCTAGAGTGTCTAAATTAATGTGAAATTCTAATTTTTCTTGGCTCAATCAAATTTTCAAGGTTTATAGGGTTAGATAATGATATCATAATATGAATTTGAGAAATGAATAGCGTGTGAAAGTAATTTAATTAAACGATTAAACACAATGCTAGAAATCAGTTCAAATAGGATTTGGAGGCCAACTTTAGGGTTTGGGAAAACCGTTTATGGTTTCAGTTTCAACTAAGCATTTGGGGTTTCATTTAGATTCCAACAATTTAGGGTTTCACAGGGTTGAAATCTTCTTTGGTTTGGCACAATTTGGATGGTGGATTGAATAAGGTTTTACTTAGGTGGTATAATCTCACACCTCGATTTCCTTCACATTTCCATCTCATGTTCCTCTTGGTGTCAAGTATCCAATACTATTCATCAAATGTGGCTAAGATCTTGTCATATGTCCAAATAAAATTTTTCTAACCTAATTTAGACATTCCACACTGTGATTGTAAAAACACTACACTTAGTGCTACTATTGGGGTTACTATTCACTCCCAGGAAAAATGAAAATAAACTTTGCACGGTAAAATTCTAAACTTACACACTAAACTAAATGTGCATTTGACCCCAAAGTGCCTTGAAATAAACAAAGCGCATTTTTTAACAAGTGTTTCATTCGAAAATTGAAAATAAGATTATTGCACCATAAAGTCCTAGATAATTAAATGAGCCTAATGACACAGAACGTATTGTATTTTAACACTTATAAATATCTTAAGTAAATGAAATAGCACTTCTAACACTATAGTGAGTGGTAACACTGACTATGCTGACAGATTAAAATCCATGCGATTAGTCAATTAGTAAAAACTTACGGGATTTTCATAAGATTCCTAAAGTCAATAAAAATTATACTATTCAATTTCTAGTGGGCTGTTACACCAAGTTTTCAAATAAAATTTCCATAACTTAATTTGGACATTCTGCCCTGTGATTTTGAAACTACTGCTCTTAGGTTTACTATCGAGACTACTATTCACTCTGAAAAAGTAAAAAAGAAACTTTGCATTGTAAAATCCTACATAAATCATACTAAGCTTAGAGTGCAAATCGTTTACTAAAATTTGACTATGAAGGGCCTGAAAAGTAATCAAAACGTGTTTTTGAACAAGTGTTTCGTCTAGGAATAAAAAATTGTTTTAATGCACCATAAAATCCTAAATATTTCTCTAAGTCCAATGGCACAGACTGTAGCTTATTCTGACACTTCTAGGTACCTCAAATAAATAAAATTTTGCTTATGATATCATAGTGAGTGGCATGCTAACAGACTAAAACCTACGCGATTGAGTCAATTTGTAAAACTTTTGGGGTCTTCACGGGGTTTCTAAAGCCTATATAAATTCCTTCGTTGAATTTCTGACAGGTTGTTACATCTCCCCCTCCTAGAACAAAGATTTCATCCTCGAAATTGACGCAAGTACTAAAACAACTATACCAAACTATGGAGAAGATGTTGATCACCAAGCCTATTGTCCATCACTAGATGTATCGTCACTAGTCAATGCGGGTGGGGGTGAGTCGATTTTCCATCAGCACAATATGCTGAGGCAAGTAGTAGAATGCATCATCATTAGAATCATATGCCATGTTGCCAAAATGTCCTGGGCTGAGGTGTTGCTCGACCTCCTCCTTGTCACTATCATGTACTTGACCCTCCATGAGCAGTCGTCTTCGGTGAGTAGACAACATTGATGACCTTGATGTCGTGGATTCAGGGATGGCGGACACGGCGCACTCCTCTACTACTCGGTTGGACTTAGCTCCATCCCCTGCCATCCTCACTTTGAAGCTATCTCGATCCATCCACGTGGTCAGGTGAATACATGGATAACACTCCTTATGAGGCAAGGTCATTCTCTCATAGCCTATTCCATTCCTATATATATAACCATCACAAGAGCATACAAAATAACAGGTACCCTATAAAAGGAGAATATAACACTCACAAAAGTTAATGCCTAAGTGGAGTCACTTCTTTCCTTGCTACTCAAAGAGTTATTCACTACATATATTTCTACCACTAAGATTGTGCCATTCCTTAACTCTCTCTCTCTCTCTCTCTCAACTCAATGAGTGACACTGGGATTCTTCTATAACTTAGATTAGGTCGTACTAGTATACTTCCTAAATCCAAAACTTCAGGTGTCCTTGTAACTCAACTTGGAAATATTTTAATCCATACATAACTTAATTCACCGTCTTTATTTCTTCAAGGAATTCCATCTACCTAGAACTAGCTTACACCTTCATAACCAAAACAAATCATTCCTCCTCATAGGTGGTACCTCGATAATCGATCAGGCACTAATCTAAACTTAAGGATTTTTGTCTCTTATGGTTGGCATAACTCTTCTATCTATCAAGAGTTATTTCTAATTCCGACTTTAATCAAAGGGGTATGTGATGTGAACCCCAATCGACTCGCTTTGAGACCCAACAACAATATTGGACAAACAACCCAGGAAAGCCAAACTCAAGTCTATGGATGGAGAATTTAGACCCGTTGGGAACTCGTTTCAAGAACCTAGATTATATTAAAATCTAGACCCGTTGAAATCCCGTCTCAAGAACCCAAATTACAAGGAGGAACGCCACAAAGGTTATGATTTACCTTTGATAAGTTCAAGAGTTCAATTAAGAACAAGAGGAGAAAACTCACTCACAATTAAAATTCAGAATAATAGTCTAAGCCTTGGAGTGGCTGATTACATCCTTTAAATACCCTCCCCAAAACATGATAAAACCCTAGACTAAAATTTGAGACCCTACTCTCAAAAATGCCCTTCAGTGAACAGTAGCCGCGCGGGTACTGTAGCATGAACAGTGTCATGCTACAGTACTTCGAAACCCTAGTTTAAATAAAATAGTATTTTTCCAAAAAAAGCCCTTGGCCAAAATACAAGGCCTTCCCAAAACCTCTAGTTCATAAGAAATAAGACATGTGGGCTAAGCATCCTCAAGCCCACTTATTCTAAACTAATAATAAAAATCCTTTTAAACAAATTGAAAGCCTTAATATCTAAAGGCCCTATCTCTAAGTCAAGTGTTCCACAGCTTGGATCAGGTGGATCAAAGCTGGTTCTCCTTCTTTCAAGCCCATCTTGAGTGTTGGGCTCTTGCTAGCTTCTGCCCAAGTGGCTTGTACTAATCCTTGCATTGCTTCCTTGATCTTCTTGGCTCTTGATCTTGTAATTGGCCCATCTGGAACTTGCAAAGGATCTTTAAGAGTAGGCCCACCTTGGTTCCCATCATTCCCCCTCTCCTCAAAAGGATTCGTCCTCGAATCTTCACCTACATCAAAAGGAGAAAGATCAGAAACATTGAAGGTAGCTGAAACATTATACTCACCTGGGAGATCCACTTTATAGGCATTGTCATTAATTTTCTCAAGGATTTGGAAGGGTCCATCTCCTCGAGGATGCAACTTAGTCCTCCGATGAGTTGGGAATCTTTCTTTGCGCATGTGAACCCAAACCCAATCTCCTGGTTCGAAGATGACACGCCTTCGCCCTTTATTGGCTTGGGAAGCAACCCTTTCATTCTTTTGGGTAATTTGAAACCGTACCCTTTCATGGAGTGACTTCACCAACTCTGCCTTCTTTTGTCCATCCAAGCTATTCCTGCCATCAACTGGTAAAGGCATCAAATCTAAAGGGGTAAGCGGATTGAATCCATAAACAATTTCAAAAGGAGAATATGAAGTAGTAGTATGCATGGTTCTATTATATGCAAACTCTATGAATGGCAAACAATCCTCCCAAGTTTTTAAATTCTTATGAACAACAGTGCGTAAAAGCTGAGTTAAGGTCCTATTAACTACTTCAGTCTGACCATCAGTCTGTGGATGACAAGTAGTGGAAAATAAGAGCTTGGTACCCAATTTCCCCCACAACACCTTCCAAAAGTAGCTAAGGAATTTAACATCCCTATCAGAAACAATACTCCTGGGAACACCATGGAGTCGCACTATCTCTCTGAAAAACAAGTCAGCTATGTTTGTGGCATCATCTGTTTTATGGCATGGAATGAAATGTGCCATCTTACTAAATCTATCCACAACCACAAAAATAGAATCTCTACCCCTTTTTGTCCTAGGTAGCCCCAAAACAAAGTCCATAGATATATCGACCCATGGCTCACTAGGAACGGGTAAGGGTGTATACAACCCATGTGGCAACACTTTAGATTTGGCCTTCCTACATGTAATACACCTGCCACAAATGCGAGTGACATCTCTCTTCATCTTAGGCCAAAAGAAATGTTCATGCAAAATATCCAAAGTCTTCTTGACACCAAAGTGTCCCATTAATCCCCCACCATGTGCCTCACGCACCAGTAATTCACGCATAGAACAATTTGGCACACAAAGTTTGTTTTCTTTAAACAAGTAACCCTCATGCTTGTAAAACTTACCAAATGCCGCCTTATCACACGCCATGTACACATTAGAGAAGTCAGCGTCATCGGCATATTGGTCTTTCACATATTCAAACCCAAGCATCTTAGCACTCATAGAAGTAAGAAGTACATACCTTCGAGATAAAGCATCAGCAACAATGTTCTCCTTACCTTGCTTGTAACAGATGACATATGGAAATGTCTCAATGTATTCCATCCAACGAGCATGCCTTTTATTCAACTTACCTTGACCCTTAAGATGCTTCAATGATTCATGATCGGTGTGGATCACAAATTCCCTAGGCCATAGGTAGTGCTGCCAAGTCTCTAATGCACGAACAAGAGCATAAAGCTCTTTGTCATAAGTAGGGTACTTAAGTGAGGCCCCACTTAACTTTTCACTGAAGAAGGCTATGGGCCGCTTATCCTGCATCAGAACGGCTCCAATCCCTATACCTGAGGCATCACATTCAATCTCAAAAGCTTTGTTAAAATCAGGTAATGCTAGCACAGGTGCAGAGCACAACCTTTCTTTAATGGTGGCAAAAGCATTATCTTGAGTAGCCCCCCAATGAAACCCAACATTCTTTTTAATGACTTCAGTGAGTGGTGCAGCAATGGTGCTAAAGTCTTTAACAAAACGCCGATAAAAGCTAGCTAAACCATGAAAGCTTCTTACCTCAGTGATGCTCTTTGGCGTTGGCCACTCCTTGATGGCCTTGACTTTCTCTTGATCCACCTCAATACCTTTTGTACTAACAACATATCCAAGAAAAACAACTCTTTCCATGCAAAATGTACATTTCTTGAAATTAGCATATAATTTTTCACATCTCAACACATTAAACACATATTTCAAATGCTCAATATGCTCATTTAAGTCCTTGCTGTAAACTAGGATATCATCAAAATACACAACCACAAACTTGCCAATGAATGCACGTAGGACATGGTTCATCAATCTCATGAAAGTACTGGGTGCATTTGTAAGTCCAAATGGCATAACCAACCATTCATAAAGCCCATACTTAGTCTTAAAAGCAGTTTTCCATTCATCGCCCTCTTTCATTCTAATTTGATGATACCCACTTTTAAGATCAATTTTACTGAAAATGCATGAGCCATGCAATTCATCAAGCATATCATCTAATCTAGGAATGGGATGGCGATACTTTACCGTAATATTGTTGACCGCCCTGCAATCAACACACATTCTCCACGTCCCATCCTTCTTTGGCACTAATAGCACTGGTACTGCACATGGGCTCATGCTCTCCCTCACGTACCCCTTGCTCATCAAGTCCTCAACTTGCCTCTGAAGCTCCTTTGTCTCCTCTGGATTACTCCTATAGGCTGGTCGGTTTGGAATAGTAGCTCCAGGTACAAAATCAATCTGATGCTCAATGCCTCTAATGGGTGGCAACTCATTAGGCATCTCCTCTGGGAATACGTCCTCAAACTCCTGCAACAAGGAAATAGCCAAACTAGGAAGAGACTGGTGAGTGTCATCAAGAGTAAGATAAGACTCTTTATAGACAAGAAAAATCATAGGGCGATCTGCGAAGAAAGCCCTCTTAACCTCACTCTCTTTGGCATAGAAACTCACTTTTGTCTTTCCTTTCCTCTCTGCAGTCTCTCTTTCTTTTTTCTCTCGTGGCTCCACTCTTTTTTCTCTACTCTCAGCCACATCTCTACTTTCTCTTTCACTCTTTTTGTTGTGCTCATTTTCACTATCACACTTTCTTTTCTGCTCAATCTCTTTTTCACTCATTCTTTTTTTATCACTCTCATTTTCACTCTTTCTTTTTTGATCACTCTCATTTTCACTCTTTCTTTTTTGATCACTCTCATTTTCACTCTTTTTTTTCTGAGCAACCTCACTTTTCAGTTTCAGTTGGTCCTCATAGACCTGGCTTGGAGTTAAAGGAGCAAGTTTGATTGTTTTGCCCTCCTTTACAAAGCTGTACATGTTTTTGAACCCATCATGTGTCACCCTCCTATCATACTGCCACGGCCTCCCCAACAAAATATGGCCAGCATGCATAGGCACAACATCACAAAGCACCTCATCTTGATACCTCCCAATTGAAAAAGGAACTAACACTTGTCTATCCACCCTAACCTCCCCACAATCATTTAACCACTGCAATTTGTATGGTCTAGAGTGTTTTATGGTTGGTAAATTCAATTTCTCAACCAAAGTAGTGCTAGCCACATTAGTACAACTCCCTCCATCAATGATCATACTACATACCTTGCTATTGACGTGGCATCTAGTATGGAAAATGTTCTCTCTCTGTTGCACGGCATCATCTACCTTAATGTGTGTGTTGAGAGCACGCCTGGCAACAAGAGACTCACTCACGGCGTATATCACTCCTTCATCATCACTAGCATCAACCAACTCGGGCACCCCATCACGATCATCCTCACTCTCAGTCATTACCTCCCCATTGTCACGCATAATCATCACTCGCCTATTTGGACATTGAGAAGCGATGTGCCCAGAACCCAAACACTTAAAGCATTTAATATCTCTATTCCTTGTAGGTTGAGATTCTACCTTGGGCTTGCTGCTAGGTCCCTCATCTTTGCCCTTAGGTGGTTCGATCTTTCTCTTTGCTTCAGTAGGATCATTCCTATCCCACTTTGATTTCCAAGTAGTGCTAGAAACCGAAGTGTACCTTGCTGTCCCTTTTCTCTTTAATTGCCTCTCGACCTTCATAGCCATGTGTACCATGTCCTCTATCTCCACATAATGTTGCAATTCAACCACATTGGCTATGTCTCTATTCAAACCACTCAAAAATCTAGCCATGGTGGCCTCCCGGTCCTCCTCTACATTAGCCCGAATCATAGCCACTTCCATCTCCTTATGGTAATCCTCCACACTCCTAGACCCCTGTGTAAGATTTTGGAGCTTTTGATAAAGGTCCCTATAGTAGTGATTAGGTACAAATCTCCGCCTCATGAGAGCTTTCAACTCTCCCCATGTCTCTACAGGCCTCTCATGATTCCTCCTCCTAGTGGTCACTAATTGATCCCACCAAATAATAGCATAATCAGTGAATTCAATTACTGCCAACTTCACTTTCTTCTCCTCAGAGTAATTATGACAATCAAATACCAACTCTATTTTTTTCTCCCACTCCAGATAAACCTCTGGGTCAGTTCTACCTTGAAAAGATGGTATTTTCATTTTGATGCTCCCCAAGTCTCTATCGACACCATCCCGACCCCCTAGGTTCCCCTCAAATCCTCTTTCATGCCTAACTCCTCTACGTCTACCCAACCCAATTTCAGATGTTAGGTCTTCCTCATCCTCATCATCTCCTTCATTCTCATATGTATTTTCAACCCTAGGCTCACGTCGCCTCCGATTTCTCCCACCTTGCAAATTTCTAATCTCTGCTTGTTGTTGATTCATCCTATCCTCCATTTCCCTGAATAGCATGTTCATCCTCTCAAACTGTTGTTGCATGGCCTGCAACACAAATGAGTTATCTGCTATCCCCTTGGGTGATGAGCCACTATGGTGAGACATTGTAATGTGCTGCAAAAAAAATGTTAGCGGAAAAAGAAAGGACCTCACACGCTCCCTTACGTGTTTACACTCGAATAATGGCACTCCACTCGTGTATCACACTCTTAATTGGCTTTTTTCCCGATAATGATCTCACACTCTCTTGCCTTTTACCTCGAGTTTTCCCAGCCAAGTTCTTTCAGAACTAATTGAACTCAATCAAGACAAAGTAACCTTGTTTAATCCCAACTAGCAATTAGATCCAAGAAACAAGAACAAGAGAAATACGGAAAGAAAGAAACGACACGAGAATCACGGAAATTATATGAATGGAAGAGTAATTATGAAATAAGATACCAACTAGAAAGATGTATTCAGCCCCTTTTAAGATAAAGGCTCAATCTATAAAAATCAAAATTCAGATTTTTTTTTTCGATTTTTTTTTCATTTCATTTCTTTTCTTTTCCTTTCCTTTCTTTTCTTTTCTTTTCCTTTCTTTTCTTTTCCTTTCCTTTCCTTTCTTTTCTTTTCTCAACAATTCAACCACAAACAGAAATATTCAATTGTGATAAACAAACAATTGAATTCAAACACATAAAAATTGACAAGGAATAGAAGGGAATGAATGAAACCCTAGAAATTTCAAACCCTAGATAGTGCAAATTTTGGCAGCCCTAGAAAAACGAATTTCTGTTTTTTTTTTTTTGGCAAATCCTAGAACATTGAAGCCCTAGAATATATGATGCAATAAATAAAAGATAGAATCAGACCTGGTTAGAAACCTTGCTCTGAATACCAAATGATGTGAACCCCAATCGACTCGCTTTGAGACCCAACAACAATATTGGACAAACAACCCAGGAAAGCCAAACTCAAGTCTATGGATGGAGAATTTAGACCCGTTGGGAACTCGTTTCAAGAACCTAGATTATATTAAAATCTAGACCTGTTGAAATCCCGTCTCAAGAACCCAAATTACAAGGAGGAACGCCACAAAGGTTGTGATTTACCTTTGATAAGTTCAAGAATTCAATTAAGAACAAGAGGAGAAAACTCACTCATAATTAAAATTCAGAATAATAGTCTAACCCTTGGAGTGGCTGATTACATCCTTTAAATACCCTCCCCAAAACATGATAAAACCCTAGACTAAAATTTGAGACCCTACTTTAAAAAATGCCCTTCAGTGAATAGTAGCCGCGCGGGTACTATAGCATGAACAGTGTCATGCTACAGTACTTCGAAACCCTAGTTCAAATAAAATAGTATTTTTCCAAAAAAAGCCCTTGGCCAAAATACAAGGCCTTCCCAAAAACTCTAGTTCATAAGAAATAAGACATGTGGACTAAGCATCCTCAAGCCCACTTATTCTAAACTAATAATAAAAATCATTTTAAACAAATTGAAAGCCTTAATATCTAAAGGCCCTATCTCTAAGTCAAGTCTTCCACAGCTTGGATCAGGTGGATTAAAACTGGTTCTCCTTCTTTCAAGCCCATCTTGAGTGTTGGGCTCTTGCTAGCTTCTGCCCAAGTAGCTTGTACTAATCCTTGCATTGCTTCCTTGATCTTCTTGGCTCTTGATCTTGTAATTGGCTCATCTGGAACTTGCAAAGGATCTTTAATAGTAGGCCCACCTTGGTTCCCATTAGTATGTTTCTACTGTTTACGTAAATCCCCATGATAAAGGTTTTATTCTCCCCATATTTGGCTCCAATATATGGCAAACTATGTCTCCACAAATATAATGCTTCACCAGAGACCATCTAATGAAGGTCGGATAACACTATTATCATAAGTGAATTCTATTGAGGCTAGTGTTTCTCCCAATTACTCCCAATTATTAATCAACCTTCAAGATCTTTCCTCATACTTCTAAATGGTATTCTATGCCTGCACTGGTATGATGTGACACCCCATGTCACCATTTGGGATGGAACGAAGACTTGGAGAGTTAAGACATGCAACACAAGATTACATATCTCCATTTATGACAGTTAATATGCAATGCGTCCTAGTATGCAATAATCACATCAGAATAATGGTGACTTATAAAAAAATTCATGCCAGAATGAACTAAACATTCCCAAAGGATTTATTAACCATAATAGATACTACCTCACTTAAGAGATCCACATAATTTTAGACATAAAGTGGGAGATAGAATCTCCTTAATCCAATTAATGCATCAAAGTCTCCTAGTCAAATCAATGCTCCCATATTCTCTATATTGTATAGAGCCATTGCTATAATCACTAAAATCAAATCTAGCCTCCGCTCAGGGTCGTATACCGATCTTGACACAACTTTTACCATTCGAGGGAAAATGGTAGTGGGACTACCACATTGAGATTCCTTGAAATCTCAGTAATTTAAATAACTAACTTGCACAGAGATAAGATATGCATGATTAATAATAAAATGAGATGCATGCAGAAAAATCCATCATTGTCTCCCATCCATATTCCTCAACATTTTTCAGACAAACTTTGATGCACATTTTTTTATAGAGAATATTTTTTTTCATTCATCTTTAAAAAAAAAAAACATTTCATGACATGTTATTTTCCTCATACAAATGTTATGCCTAGGCTTTCATGCTCTTCCCTTTAGGCCGTATTCGTCCTTATGTGTCATGTTCATCTTGTCCCTGGAGGGTGCACATAAAACTTAAAATGAGTCGATGACTCGTTAGCATTACTTTATACAGTTAAAATATAACAACTTAAGTTTTCAGTCATGCATTCATCATTCCATACATACAATACATAGACATTCATTCATTTAAAACGTTACGAGGTGTGGTTTTTCATTAAAAAAGGTTTTTCTTTTGTAAAACAGTTCCTCACGCCTTGCTGCCTTCATTTCTCAAAGAGTCTGACCATACATGCATTCTTTCTTAACATGCATACATTATTTCTTATCACTTTCATTGGCCGTAGCACACTATTACGCTCCATATGCGAGGGTTAGCAGTCTTTTGGATCTTGATTCTGCCCATGGCCATGGGTTAGGAATCCATTTCGTCAAGGTGCAGTACTGGGTACACTACAAGTACTACTTACCCAGCATTGCAATCTACCCAGTCTAGTCCTTTGGTACCCATTCATACATTCATGTGACAATTACGTATTTTCATACATTAAAGCTTTCAGTCCTTTCATTCATTTTAGCCCTTTGCGGTTCTTTCTATCCTTCAGTCCGTTCATTCATAAAAGTCATTTAAAAGCATGAGCTTAAGCATCATCTTTCATCGCATCATTTAAAACATCAGTTCATGGCATCATTTAAAGCATCATCTTTCATAGGGGCATTTTAAACGCTTTTTTTGCGTTCTTTAAAGCATCGCTTAAAGCATGAGGTGTCAGCCTTACATTTCATTTCGTGAAAATACATCCAGTACTTACTACGTATAACGTCCATTCACATGCATACACTTACATACTTGGGGTGCATAAAAAGGGACTGCCAAGGAGGGCTGTTACATACTTATGCTTGAAAACTTATACTTAGCATTCTTTCGTAAAACCTCATCCGTGTCATTTCGTAAAGCATAGTAAAGGAAAGGCAATTTCATTTTCATTTTCATATCTTTAGCAAACTCTAGAAGAGTATGAACATAATACTTACTTGGACTCCATGCCATACTCATTTCATGCAGTCCATTCATGTGCGTGTCAAATGGCAACCTATATGCATACACATAACCTTAACATCATTCTCTATCTTAGTACATAAGTAACTAAACTAGAAATAGAACTACACTTCGCTTGGAACACTCTCCTTCTAGCCCATGTTTTTACGTGCTATTTACTATGTTAAAACCTTAGGATTAAGATACTAAGACCTTCGTCTTATCTTCTTCTTAACCATGTTCTGACGCATGATTCCGACCGATGGAGTCATGCATCCCAATCTTAGACAATACTCCCGTCACTACCTCCATGCATCTTAACTCACAGTAAACCCTCATGCCCATCCATACACGCCACATGGCTTTAAGTCAACTTTGAGGCTTAAACATCATGCGACCATGATTAGGATAGATTACCCATTTTATATGGTAAATCCGTTCGGCACATGTGTCTCACCAGAGGCACATGTACCTTACCCCTTTATCACCTAAGATCAACTTATAATCCGTTGAATGCCTGCTTGTATAAACAAGCTCCATACTCTGATATCAACTTCTATTTAAATCCGGTCAGCAGACCCTTCCTACTTCCCGGCCCTTTACAAGTTCATCTCAACACTTGACACGACAGGGCTCCATTCACAACTACATTTCCATCGCCTCACGTAGCTTGAGACTACTCCCAAGTTACATCGTGACCTTGTCACATCACCTCACATCCCATTACGTCATTCTTACACTAACGGCTCACCCATCACTAGCACGACTGCTTGTTTAACCATGTCACTTCGTGACATTCCCCCGTCATGCTTTCGTTGCGCTACTCTTATACTGTTATGCCACTTCACACATACTTTCAGCCATAAGTCAGCTACAAGGCGATACCTGTTACCTCAGACTATAGGCCACATCACAGTTATTTTGGGACACTATTCCACAGTTCCCGACACTACACCACATGCTCTACGCTCCTCGATTACGCAACCATCATTTTCTTTGCAACACGCCACAAGGTGTGTCGTTTCACCTCATGGAGTACACTCCATGTGTACTCCCTTCACACCACTACACTGCATCACAACTACGACACATACTTCATAGCCACACTTCACAACACAGTCCATAACTGTGCCCAACACTTCACTACAAGGAAAACTCTACAATAACCAACATTTAACATAAATAACAAGGGAGAGAAGGTTATACCATCATCGGGGTCAATTACTTGCTATCCGGCATGGCCAGTGGCATCGGAAGCCACTAGTTTGGGAGGTAGCGGTCGCTACCTTAGAATGGGCTACCTTGGGGATTGGACCTAGGGTTTTAGCTACTAGATACGGGCTGAGCAAGGGTGCCGACATGGCAAGGGGTTCGTAGGTGGCAGTTAATACCACGTACGATGGCGGTTGGCCATGTAGACTAGCTATTCACCGTGTATGGTGGCTGTTTGGGTGTGTGGGTTGGTGGATCTGGTAGGGGTGGCCATGGGAGGCTCATGGTGGCCTCAAAATGGTGCATCCAAAAGGGTTAAAGGGGAGCTGCATGGAGGGGAGGCCAGATCGGGGGCATGGGTAGTTAAGGGAGGAAGAGGATGGCCAAGGGAAGCTACCGGTGGCTGCTGGAGGCCATGGATGGCCGTGTACAGTGGCGACACCCTAGATGAAGGGGTGAACCTGTGTGGGTTTCGTGGGTGCGTGTGTGGGGTGATTCGATGGAGAGGGAGGCTGGGTGTGGTGGAGGGGTTCATCGGTGACTAGTGATTACGACGGTGGTGGAACGGTGGCCTGGGAGGTTGTGTACGGTGGCACATGGTGGAGAACCTGTGATTGGTGAAGCCATTGGTGGTGTTCGTTGGCCATTTTGGTTGTATACGACAGCACTAGGAGGAGAAAATGGGTTTGAAACCCATTTTGTTGAGCTGCCGTGGGTCTCACCACCAGTGTGGTTGAACTCATCGGTGGGAGTGGAAGCTGTCGATGATGGAGGTGGAGTACGGCGAGTGGTGGTGGCACCAGCTGGGCGGAAGAGCCAAACGGTGAAGAAGAGAAGCAGGGACACGTTGGGTTGGGGGGAGAGAGAGAGAGAGAGAAGAGAAAAGTGAGGAGAAAAAGAGAGGGGCTTGGGTATTTAATCCAAGTCCTTCGTTTTGGGATCTTCAAAATGATCTAACGGTGAGTTTAAAAACTGATTTGAAAACACGTAAGTGTAAAATAAAACACTCAGAGGAATTAAAATTGAATAATATTATAAAATTAAAATTAAAATTAAAGTTTATAAAATAATATTCCTTCATCATTATTTAAAATGATAAAGTATCGTTAATTACTCAAACAGAATAAAACCATTTAAATTAATTTAGAGTTTTCAACGTAAAGTTAAATTTCGTAATATTTTTAAATGATTAAAATATTTAATTTAAATAATTATCCACAATTATAATATTTTTAGATCTCATCAAAATATTATAATTATGTTACATAAAAACAAGTTAATCTAATAATACTGGAAATATCATATATAAATATTTCCAGAATATTCAAAATACTCGTAAGTTTTAAAATATTTATCTTGCTTTGAAATCTGCTTAATATCTTCTAAAACACGCCATCGAGGCTCGGCACGTAGAACGAGTCTCATAATTAAAAAAGAAATGAGCGGGTTATCACACAAAGTATCCAATACTAATCACCAATTGTAACTAAGATCTTACCAAGTATCCAAATAAAACTTTTCTAACCAATTTTGAATATTCCACACTGTGATTTTGAAAATACTGCTCGAGGTGCTAACACTGAGGTTACTCTAGAAAAGTGAAAAATAACTTCACACTGTAAAATCCTAAATATTCATACCAACTTGTGCAAACTGTTTATCGAAATTCGACTTCGAAGCGTCTTGAAATAATCAAAACGCGTTTTCAAACAAGCATTATTGCGAAAATTAAAAATTATTTTATTGCCCCATAAAGTCTTAAATATTCATACTAACTTGTGCAAAATGTTTATCGAAATTCGACTTTGAAGCATCTTGAAATAATCAAAACGCGTTTTCAAACAAGCATTATTGCGAAAATTAAAAATTATTTTATTGCGTCATAAAGTTCTAAATATTCTTATGAGACTAATGACACAGACCCACTGGTACCATAGTGAGTGGCAATATTGACTATGCTAACAGACTCAAACCTATGAGATTGAGTTGATTCATGAAAACTTTTGCATTTTCACAAAATTCCTAAAGTCTAAAGAAATTCTGACATTGAATTTCTTGCAGGCTATTACAAGGTAGGTCTGAGTTTTGAAATGCGGGTTTCAGCACGAACTAGGTAGGCTTGAGTTTGACCCGTGCCGGAAATCGTAACTAGAACCCGATTATCCGGATTCTAGACCAAGACGATAAAAAACTAGACCAGGATGAACAATTTTAGTAATTAGCTTCCAACGAGAGAATGAGTAAAAAGGTAAAAGAATTGCTACACCAATGAAAAATCCTGGATAAATATTAGTATATACAGAAATGGTGTTTTTAATCTTTGTAAGCACCTTATATTGAGATTGGTGATATATTGTCTAATAAAGAGAGAAATTATTGTAGATTTGAGAAAATTTGAAAAGATGGATAGAGAACGAGTACCAGAGAAATGATTGAGAGAAAACACGGATAGCGTGCCATAAACACATAAATAAAAGTTACTACTGAGTAAATACATTATCGTTTTCTAATTAAAATATTTTGCCGTAATATTACCTCAATTGTGAGCCCTTATCAAAATTAAAAAAACTAATTTTTCGTTGGTTTTAAGCTCTTGACCGTCTGACCGTGTGTTTTAGCTACTAATCATTTGACCGTGTGCTTTAATTTATTTATTTATTTTATATCAATTGTGTTAAAGTTGTATTATAGTAGTTGCTTTATCATTTTCCTTGTTTTTATTTGGCTCTTAAGTTGCATAAACTTTATTGTCCATATGACTAACTCAAGAGGGGGTAAATTGGGTTTGCTTTTAAAAAAATTAATAATTATAAATTAAATACACAAGATAAAATGTAAAAAAAATACTAAGTAGTGATAAATATAAATAACAATGATAAGAGAAATGTAAACTTAGTATTTTAGCAAACTTTAGCCCCAGTACCTATATCCCCATCTCAAGCTACTCTTTGAGGATTTTCAAATTTATTGTTCAACCTCCTTTAAGTGGAGATAGAAACATATTATTTGGATTGCTTATGAAAATGTGATATTTAGTTGCACTATGCTACGCTACATGCCAAGTCAAGGTTAGACCCCTTTTCACGAATCTCAATGAATTACAATGATGTATATTGGTGTTATGCCAGTATGGATTGTTGGATGGATGAGATGTTACGAAGTCACATATATGCCATGTAATGTTTATATAAGATTTAGATCATGCATACCATGTAATGTCCATGTAATGTTTAGATCATGTTATGCCATGCCTATGTTATGCTATGCAATGTAAGACTCATATTAATATGTCATGTATAATGCTATGTCATGCACAAGTGTATGCCATGCCAAGTAAATTCATGAAGTCAAATGCATTGGGAAAGTTAATTAAAAACAAAAATGAAGATATGATGTTTGAGATTATACGAACCCAAGCATGTTTCACTACAGGTTATGATATGTGGTGTCACGGACAATGTTTTGAATACCGTACCGGATGGCGTACCAGTCAAGGCACTGAAACGAAATATTTCGGTACCGGTACCGTTTCGGGATAATTGATATATAAATAAATTATATATATAAATATATATATAATATATTTCAAAATAATAGTCTATATATGAATAAATTATACATGAATACATATGTATATATAAATTATAAATAGTCTAGTATGAATTAGGGATAAAAAATGAGATTATAGGTTAAAAAATGAAAAAAAAAAAGAAAGATAAAGGGCCGAAATACCGGCCAGTACAGGCCGGTACAGGTCGAAATACAGGCCGGTACCGGCCGGTATTTCAGCCGGTATGAAACAGGTACCATACCTATACCGGCCTAGTGACCGGTACGGTACAGTACCAAAAACTATGGTCACGGACCCAAGCCGTGTTTACCATATGCTAGGTAATAACACGGACTCAAGCGTGCTTCGCTACATGTTATGACACATTAAGATGGTGCCATAGACTCAAGCATGGTTCACTACATGAATAAGTATATGTGGTCAATGACAATTGGACCGATTCACACATGTAATAATGATCACTAATAAGTGAAAGACAAAATGAACATGTCATGTATGTTTGTTAAGAAAAGTATGGAGTTAGTTTCATGCACCATGTTACCTGAAATTCCCTAATGTTGTTAATTCCACATATGTCATAATACATTATATAAACCAAGCCTAGCTAAGTTAAGTTTAACATTATGATTATGCTATTATTGAGTCTTCGACTCATTTGTTCTCTATCTTTATGTTTTTATGTCTCAGATGTTGATTGTGAGAACGCAGAACTGGAGAGCCAAGGTATTAGTTCAAAGACCTAGATCAGACTAAGTGTTATTTCCACAAGAATTTCGTTTATGACTTATATTTTAATAAGGTGATAACCACATAGGACTAGTTTTTGCCATTACATTATGTTTTAGCTTTATGTTGGCAAAGATTGTTATATTAAGTTGGTTTTTTTTTTTTCAATAAGAAAACTTCATTATAATAACTGAGAATTACAATGAAAGCTTATCCACCCAAACAACTTGGGAGATAGACATAGGTATAACATACTCCCACATGACTACATCATCTACATGCCAAGCATAACAAGCCAACCCATGAGCAACCTCATTACCTAATCTATGGTCTTGTAATTAACACTATTATATTTTGAAAAGTTCTGTTTGTTGAAAATTTGGACCTCTTAAATTCACCCCCCTAAGATTTACCCTTTGCAGGAATAATAAGAAAATTAGAGAAATAATAACAACACAAAAAATTTACGTGTAAACTCCAAAATAGGAAAAAAAACCACCTGACCCAAAGAAGAAAATTCATTATGTGAAAAATTGTTACAATCACATAATTTTTCTTCTTACCCCAAACACACCCACAAAGCTTCCCTACTAGCAAAACTTTAACTTTACACCTCTTTCGCTTTTACACAAAAAGGTCAACAGAGAAATTTAATTAAAGTCAAAAGTTACTAGATAAACTTTCAACTGGTGTACTTAAACTAAGAGGTTAAACCTCTTTTTTATAAGTCATGAGTCTTGCTTCTTCCTCACTTACTATCAATGTGGGACTCCAAAGAGCAACACTCAACAATCTCCACCTTGTGACTTTGGCTAGTCCCATAACCATAGCTCAACTTCAATGAAGATCTTCATATCTTCCTCTATTATGCTTCACCATAAAAGCATACTCACTCAAAATAAACCAATTCCAAGCATTTTATTTCGATCCATGTCGAAAAACAACCTTACTGAAAAATTATAGTGTAACTTCAACGTTTGGCTCTCCTGGAAATTCATCAGCCATCGACATGAATTTCCACCACACACTCTGCATCAATGCCTGTGTGCAAACTTGTGGACCTACTAACATTAACACATCCTCTATCATGACAACTTTTGATTTTACTGGTAACTTATGAAAAAATTATTTTATCATCCCCATGTATCAAAATAGGCTTCATGTGCTCATAGGAAAGTGGAAGAGACCAGATGAGTCTTAAGGCTTGATCCTCATCATCAATTTTAACTCTAATAGATTCTAGCTCAGCGACAATGCCATTGAGAACGTTTAAATGATCTGAAATAGTTGTACCTTCACTCATCCGCAGTGTATGAAACTGCTCTTTTAGGTATACACGAATTGAGATGCCATTCGTCTGATACAACTCTTCAAGTTGTTTTCAAAGTTTCTTTGCCATAGATATTCCATGCACATTTGCAAGAACATTTTTGGCCAGGCACAGACGTATCGCACTTGCTGTTCTCAAATCCAGATCCTTTCAATCTTCATCGCTCATTTTAGATCTGCTCCTTTTACCTGTCACACTAGTACCAGTGCTGACTTCAGGTGTTGGTCTGCCCTTCAATGTCTTGTGTAATCCTGATTGAATCAAGACATCCTTGACTTGTACTTGCCACAAGCCAAAATTGATTCTCCCATCAAATTTCTCCACCTCAAATCTGACAAGATTTGAAGCCATACTTACTAACATTGCTTTGATGAATTTATTGTAGAAATGAATAGTATTTCGTTAAGTAAGTTCCTAGGAAAGATTGGAGGGTCACAATGGACACACTTAAAATTTCAGTCTCCTAGACATAACCTTTTTTGACTGTACGTGATAAAACGCTAAAATTGCATGATTAAGTTACTTAAGTGAATAAATTGTTTAACAAAAAAATGATTTAAGTACTTAATTATGCAAGAGATCATGATACTTGAGTCAATTGATAAATTCTGATTTTTTTTGTGCTTTTGAAGATTTATAATGCAATTGATTCACAAAAAAATAAATATTTCAATTTTACACCTCTCATGTCATGCTTATATGCTGCAGGGCAGTTTCTTTTTTTTGAGAAATAAATACATGAGCTGCTGTGACGCCCCCAAATTCCGCTTGGGATTGAACGGACATTTGAAGCGTCGGGACATGCAACACAAGGTTACCTGCCCCCGTTCATGACATATAAGATGCAATGTTTCTAACATGCATCTAGCATTATGCAATATTCGCAGCGGATAATCTTTTTCTTTAGCAATACTATGCACCAAACTAAATATATCCCAAATACTTGAAACATAATTCATACATAAAGGCATACTAAAAAGCCGTGATCACCACACTAGTCTAAAATGGTTGTGATCAAAAGAATACTTGAGATACAACTCCAAAAGTACAAGTATTAACCTAAGTTAAATACTATACCATCATCAACATCGCACCGTGGCCTAGTCGACCGTATTCAGTTGGTCAGATTCCAATTCTCCTTTGGGTCCTGTAACAAGATCTACCATTCGGGGGAATGGTAGTTGGGACTACCACAGTGAGATTTGATTACAAATCTCAGTAAGTTAACATAAAACTCACACACAGGTTAAATAGTAAGTTAGAGGCTAACTTACCTCGATCGTCGCGTTCTATGAGAATAGAGCGCGAGACACGAGGAACTGCACAACAGCTGGAAGAGGAACACTCAAGTCCTTAAGATTTTCACTTCTGAACTCAATTGCCATATTGTAAGCACTTGCAACACCACGGCCAACTTGAGGTTTCACTATACTCGGAAGAGATAAATTGACTTCAGAAAGCCTTTGCACTAAAACAAGTTCATTAAAATTATCAATAACAACCAAACAAACAACTCATTTCTCAATCCATATACTCTTAGCCATAGTCAACCACAAGATGACACCAGTCATCCCGGACTATAATCCATATCATCACTGCTTCGGGACACTGTCATACAGTTTCCCAACATTACACCATACGCTCCACACTTCTCTGCTACGCCATTCAACCCTTCGTGACACGCCATCCGATGTATCACGACTTAATACAGAGTACACTCACGTGAACTCTCTTCCATCCACACTACAATACCCATCATGCGATACACGTCTCACGGTGCATCGCTACGCGACACGGAGTACGCGCTACGCGTACTTCCTTCGCTACAACTCTCATCAACACGATGCACATCACACGATGCATCGCCATACAACACGGAGTACACTACATGCGTACTCCCTTCCTTCTACGACACACATCACTACAGGCACGTGCGCGGCGCGTCGCTGCATTACACAGAGAATACGCTACACGCGTATTCTCTTCACACAACCCGCCGTATCACATCTACGGCATCCATCTCACGCCTATACTTCACAGCACAGTCCACAAAATACACAATCAAACGCAACACTTCACAACCACACTTCGCTTCACAACTACGCAACGAATTCCACAAATACAACTACACAATCCACAAACCAACCAACTATTTTAAACGTAAAATAACTAGAGATAGAAGGTTATACCATCGACGGGATAACCCGTGCGTCGCTCGTTGTTCGTCACGAACATGCGTCGGAGGAACGTACGTGGCGGCGTACGGTGGCTGTCCACCACATAAAGTGGTAGTTTGGGCTTGAGAAAGGCTAGGCGTGGTCTTGGAAGACTCATGATTTTACAGCTGTCGGTGAAGAACAAAATACGTGATTTACGGAAAAGATAAACTATACGCGTGATTCCAGATGAGGGTAAAGACAAGAGAGATGTGATTGCTGTCGGGAAATAATCCAAAACTGATAATTTTAGCGGGCTGTTACATCCTCCCCTCCTAAAAAGAAGATTTCGTCCTCGAAATCGACGCAAGTACAAACGTAAAACACGCTTAAAACACTGTAGATAGTTTGAAAAAAAAG
>QGSO01000839.1:274612-291600 GCA_011037825.1 Carya cathayensis
CGTCGCTGCATTACACAGAATACGCTACACGCGTATTCTCTTCACACAACCCGCCGTATCACATCTACGGCATCCATCTCACGCCTATACTTCACAGCACAGTCCACAAAATACACAATCAAACGCAACACTTCACAACCACACTTCGCTTCACAACTACGCAACGAATTCCACAAATACAACTACACAATCCACAAACCAACCAACTATTTTAAACGTAAAATAACTAGAGATAGAAGGTTATACCATCGACGGGATAACCCGTGCGTCGCTCGTTGTTCGTCACGAACATGCGTCGGAGGAACGTACGTGGCGGCGTACGGTGGCTGTCCACCACATAAAGTGGTAGTTTGGGCTTGAGAAAGGCTAGGCGTGGTCTTGGAAGACTCATGATTTTACAGCTGTCGGTGAAGAACAAAATACGTGATTTACGGAAAAGATAAACTATACGCGTGATTCCAGATGAGGGTAAAGACAAGAGAGATGTGATTGCTGTCGGGAAATAATCCAAAACTGATAATTTTAGCGGGCTGTTACAGCTGCTACATCCCTTTTTTGAGAATAAAGAAAGATTATAATAAAGGGGTATTCTTGGAAAATTACAACTAAATGTAAGACTTATGTGGTGGTCCAGGTAAAAAAAACTAAACTAAAGACGTGAGAGCAGAGTTGTTCCGGTGCCTCCCAGCAAAAACTAAAAAAAAAAGCAAGTAATGATAAAAAATATAATAACAAGTAATGAAAACCAGCCAAACAATGGTCTGAAAACTAACGTTCAGAAAAGAAGAAGCATCTAGAAAAATTGCCAGCCGTCCGCACTACAATTAAACTAAGAACTGGAAAACAAGTCCTGAAGAAATGTAACCCGCCAACCTTGAGGTCTAACGTTTGCACCTCTACCAAGCTAAAGACTCCAAAAAATTAAAGCGTGAAAAGAACACCAAAGAAAAAGATGACACCTCCTCTCCAACGAAAAAGTATTCACACTACCACACTAAAGCTCTACTCTACAAAAAGAACCTAGGGGCTTTGATACCAATTGTTGAAAATTTGGACCTCCCAAATTTACCCTCTAGGATCTACCATTTGCAGGAATAACAAAAAAAATAGAGAAATAATAACAACACAAAAAATTTACGTGGAAACTCTAAAACAGGAGAAAAACCACCAGACCCAGAGAAGAAAATTCACTATGTGAAAAATTATTACAATCACACAATTTTTCTCCTCACCCCAAACACACCCACAAAGCTTCTCCATTAGCAAAACTTTAACTTTACACTTATTTCCCTTTTACACAAAATGATCAACAGAGGAATTTAATTAAAGTCAAAAGTTACTAGATAAGTTTTCAACTGGTGTACTTAAACTAAGAGGCTAAACTTCCTTTTTATAAGTCATGAGTCTTACCTCTTCCTCACTTACTACTGATGTGGGACTCCAATGAGCAACACTCAACACTGTTTATTACCTCTTAACACTATACATCAATTATGTGTTCCTTTGGGTTTGTATAATCTAGTAGTGGAGTCTAATTCCCTTCTTGTGGTAAATGACTTACTTGATGCTAGTCATAACTAGTTCTTGCTAGGGAACTTGTTCTATGATGTTAATAAGCTTATTAATTTGATTCCAAGATGTTCAATTTAGCATACAAGGCATAAAGCAAATGAAGCAACCCAAAGGTTGGCAAAGCATGCATAGAGTCTTGAAGACATGTCAGTTTGGTAGATTTCATTTCAAGATTGTATTTCTCAAATTGTTTAGTCCGATTTTATGGTGTAATTATTTTTTTAGATAAATGAAAGTTCCTTCTTTTATAAAAAAAAAAGTGATTTATCATTTTTATTATTTTATTTAAATATATATACTGATAATATATATATTTAAATAAAATAATAAAAATTATAAATCACTTATTAATAAATGAAAGTAGAATATAAGTTTATATTTTCTCCTCTTATCTTTAAATCATAGGTGAGACACTCGCTTGGCTCTTCTTATAAAATTAAAAATAAAATAAAAAATCATTTTGTGGCTATCTTCTCTCTCCTCTTCTCCTCTCTCCTCTCTCCTCTTCTCCTCTCTTCGTCTCTGGCCTTGAGCGAAGGGTGCAGACTGTGCAGTGAGTGGAACAACGATGTCTAGTGTGCGGGCCTTTGAGTCGAGAATAATTCCATCAACCTTCTCCACCACTGGAGTGGGCAAAACAGTCACTTCACATGCTCTCGTCCACTACCCTAACCGTCCCCTCTGCACACCCCCTCTCACATCCACTGCTCTTGCAAATAACGCTCCCTACGGATGCAGGTCCAGAAGAATCGCCTCCCTTCGTTGTTTCTCAGGTACTCCACCCTTTTTCTTTCTTTTCTCAGCTATTTTAAGATTAGGATCTCTGGGAATTCTTAGCTGAATGAGAGATTTAGACTTTAATAGAAGACTTTCATTTCTCCTAAAATTTTAAGCGTGAGAGATAAAAATAAATAAATAAATAATCCACTAAGATTCTAATCGGTTCGCGCATGTGATTGCGTCATGAACCGCTTCCGAAAATGTTTTTGGTAGCTTTTCTTTAAGTCTTATCTCTATTTCTGTACTGGAAATTGACAGGGGATAATACCGCCTTCCCGCAACCTACATGTATTTAAAGCTTTATGCTTGCATATATGTCTAATTTCTCTTCATGGTTGTCTTTGAGTTCGGATTGCAGTACATGTTGACTTATTACTTGGGTGTGAAAAGAGCCTAGTGGTGTTACTCAAGCTATCATGTGCCTACACTAGGATTCGCTTCACTGGAAAAAGCCTTTTTCGTCCCTTCATCTTTGTGAGGCTATGCTTTAGTTTGGTGTTATTTTTTAAAACGTGTCATTCCACCTTGTACTTTTGATTTGAACACGCAGATGCGCATTAGTGATTTCTTTTATGTTTCAAATAGAGTCTTACCTTGTTCCAACGATTTAAAATCTAATTCATCCTCTTTTTGTACATCCTGTGGACCTGTATACTTGGGCGGTGCCATCTCTCTTTCTTTTCATAAATCTTATGTTATTTATGAATTACAAAATAAATATATAAATAAATAAAAGCCCTGGAATCTAGTGTCAGTGTGCATGGAATGGCAGTGACTTCAGTAAACATTTGCTAATTTACATATTCTTCTTATATACTTCATGTGTACTTGCGCTATGTGCCTTTTTAGTTATATATCCAATTACTTTTTAATCCATTCTGTTTTACCTAGCAAAAAATAAAATATCCGATTACATATAAAAAAGATATTTGCTAATGAGGTAATGACACTTTATAAAATGGCGTGGAGGGTGTGGTCATGCATTTAAAATTCATGATGTGTGCGTAGCTCACCAATCAAAAGAAAAAGAGTAGAAGAAAGGACAATACACATGACAATTTATACAGTTGTTTCATTGGATACCACGAAGAGCAATATTGGTCTTCCAAGTGGGCATCATCTTTGAAGGTAATCCTTCCCCTTTGGGTTTCACTGGCATCCCCACTGTGTACAAACTCTGAATTGAATTTTCACACACTTGACTTCAATAAAACAATCCCGGCATATTCTTTGTTACTTGAAGAGAAACATCTTGACATGTTCCCTTTATTTCATTCCTAAAACTTGTATTATGATACCAAAGATCCTGAAATATGTTAGTCATTTTAAAATCCTTCCTCTATATTTTCAAGGAAAATTTGTATATGTGAAATTTATTCTTTATTGCAGCCCTTTTAACATTTTTCTTTGGAAATACTTTGCTGATAAGTTCCACCTCTCAATTTGTGTATATGTTTGCAGCATTAACTCCTGAGCTGAAGACAACATTGGATAAAGTTGTTACTTCACACAAAGTGGTTCTCTTTATGAAGGGAACAAAGGAGTTTCCACAGTGTGGATTTTCAAACACCGTGGTGCAAATATTGAACTCTCTCGATGTACCTTTTGAAACATTCAACATTCTAGAAAATGAATTGCTACGTCAAGGATTGAAGGAGTATTCCAGCTGGCCTACCTTTCCTCAACTTTACATTGAAGGAGAGTTTTTTGGTGGCTGTGACATCACTGTTGGTTAGTTTTATCTAGCTGTTCAAGATATTTGTTACAATAAATTTTCTTTAGCCTTGCAAGCATAATTTGCTATAATACTGGAGGCATTAGAACACAATTGTTGAAGATTACACGAAAAGAAAAAAGTTATTCATTGACTTTTTAGCATTCCTTGACATGGCATAAATGATTAACAGATAAGTGGAAATAACGCATAGTCATCCAATCATTTGATGCCACCACCGATTACTATAAAACCCACCAAACCAAACAAAAATCATTTAAGCACAACAGACATTATAGACAACCACAACACCACGACAAACCAGTATAAATCACTTATGCCAACCATCACACTCCCCAACCCCTAAATCAGTTAATTAGGAAGGTAAAAAATCAGGAGAAGGTAGGAACCTAACCCTAGAAAATATTGCTTTAATACCATGTTAATTATTGTTTTCCATAAAGAGAGGCGAGTTATATATTCTACCTCCCACGGTTCAATTATACATATAGAAAAAACTATTACAAGCTTGACTACCATACCCCTTATGGTGTACTTTATTCAGGTAAGCCCTTTCACTGTTTACTATAATAATATCGTCAGTAACATTAGATTTGTTTAGCTAACCTAGATAACCCATAGTCTTGTGACGAAACACACAAAACAGTCAACATTTTAAAACGTGTTGCTTGTCTAGAGGTAGGGAACATGGAAATGATTAAAAGTCATTGATGAAAGCTGGAGGAGGCTTGGAAGCTTCCACATTTGCACGGTGTAGGTCCTGTGTTGGGGCCAAAGAGCCATTTTTTTCATCACCTTGCTGCTATGGCGTCAATATCCACCTTCCTAATACTGGATGTTCTCAATCATCTTGTAAAACGCAAGAATTTACTTGGAGAGTGGAAGGCTGATATTGATTGTTTACAAGAGATGATGTTGACGAATGTGTCTCGGGCTGTTGTTAGAAGTTTGTGGAGTCAGAGTTAGAGTCGGAGGTGTCGCTGGACCGACTCCGACTCCAACTTTGCCCTCCGACTTTGATTCTGACTCTGACTCTAACTCTAAATTCGAATCCGATATCGTACATATGTTATAAAAATATGTATTTATCAATATATTTATCATATATATTAGTATAGTTATATAACTAGAACTTATATAGTTAAATTCAATAATATATACTAGTATGAGCTAATTATTATAAAATAGTATATTTATACTATAATATAAATAGACTAATGATAGTTTAGTATATGTAAACATCATAGTATTACTATCAAGCATAATCAAGTATAGAAATAAATTAGACACTAGTATTTAAATAACTCTATTATAACAAATTAATAACAGATATTAATTTACTAAAGTATGATAACATGTAATTAGACATTAAAAATAATATGTAATACTATAGTATGATAACATGTAATTAGACACTATAGTATAAGTCTAGTATAAAAATAAGTTAGATATTAGTATAGAAGTAAATTAGCAGTAAATGATTTAGTTTTAGTTTAAAGTTTTTGAAAAAATTGAAATTTGAAAGGCCATAAAAAATTCTTTTTTAAAATGGCTAAATATGAAGCCAAAATAAAGCCCAAAACTGAAAGTCCAAATCCGACTCTACTCCAACTTTAGGAATCTACACAAGTCGGAGTCAGAGTTGGATTTAGGGGAATCCGACTCCGACTAAGTTGGTGCTCACCCCTAATGGAATGACATTTTTTGTAGAACTGGCTTGGCTTGGGTGATGCCTTTGAGAGTGGTAGATCTTCTAGCATGCTGGAAGGGCTTTAGGGTTGCACTCAAGTGGATGCGGCTTGGAAGATGGTCCCTTTGTGTCTCATGTGGTGCATTTGGATCGAAAGGAATGAGCGGTGTTTTAACGACAAGGAGCATACTTTGGAATTTCTTTGTGCACCCTTTGCTGTTTTGGTTTTCTGCTTTACTGACTGACGGATCTTCCATTCATGATTTTCTGATATCGCTTTCCGATTTCTAGAATTTACTTCGATGTTTTCTTTTGTATATTTCCTGTGTAGATGGACTTCCCCTATACATTTGTTTCTAATAAAACTTCTTATAAAAAAATATATATATTTGGAGTTTTAGCACTATAGATATTGTACGTTTGGATATGAAACCATCTTTGACTGAAAAACCGTCTCTAAGTTTAGAGACTGTTTTAACATCCATAGAAGGGCCTAGACTTTTTTTTCTTTTTTGATAAGTAATGAGAAATTTTATTGATGTAAAGATAGGCATAGTCCAGGTACACTAGAAGTATACATGTGAATACACCTAATTAAGCCCTAGGAACAATTAAAAGAAAATTATGGAAGCTGAGACCATTCAAATCTAAAGCAATGGCCCACATAAATAAAGTCTTTCAAAAAAAAAAACTCCTAAACTCTTCCAAGGAGCGTTCATGATGCTCAAAATGTCTAGTGTTTCTTCCAAGGGCCTTGACTTTATCCATGAGGTTATATCTATAGGTAGCTGCGGTTTGTGTCCTCAGGGTACCAAGCCTTGTCATCACTAGCTTTGGCCTGTCACCTTCATAAGTAATTTGTTTGGTCCCGGCACTGTGCAATGTGTAATTCGTTATTATTATACTTGGACAACATTTTGTATTCGCACACTCAATTTATTATTATGTGTGTGTGTGTGTAGTATACATAGGTTAGGATTAAGAATGAGATTAAAACTGCCTATACAACCACATGCTATGCATTCATACCTTGTGTGCGTGTGGAATTGACTATGATTGTGTGCTCCCTCCCTCCCCCTTTAGTTTTATTGGTTTACTTTTGTAGTAATCTTGGACATTTGATGGGTTAAGGATTCTCATTCCAAGGATAACGAGTTGAAAGCAGTATACGAGTTGAAAGCTATTTTTTAAGAGAAATGCCTTCTTCATCATATATTTTATTGTCTAAAGTCACACTCACAATGTGGTATATTTTAAGTGGTTGATATATATAACCACTCAAAATGTGCGACATCAAGAAGTGATATGGGATAACAAGACTTAGGATGAAGAGTACTATTGCTATTTTTTAATATTAATAAGCAGAAGTAACCATTTATCCCACGCGATATTTTACTGTTAAATATGGACAAGAAAAAAAGGCATCTGGCCCAATAAATTAAAGGCAAAATTTAGAAACTAGCTATGATATAGATGATATATCTTATAATAACAAGCAATTATGCATGTTTGTTGCTTTCTTTGCATTTGTGAATTTCTTTTAAAAATACATCTTTTGGCTGCAGACGCATACAAGAACGGGCAATTGCAGGAAGTACTGGAGAAGGCTATGTGTTCTTGAATCGTTTTCACTTTTCAGTTCGGCGACTCTTCAGCAGCACCCTGGTGCTTTGCTTGCGTGATCTGATTTAGAACTATCATAATTCATAACTTATCATTCTCTGAAACGGCAGGAAAAAAAAAAAAATGTACATTGTACTATTTTGAAATACACAGTTGTGTACTGCTGAATTTGCGGTATCAAAAAATGATTGAGACTGATGTCACCTTTTAGTACTTGCATGTTTTAATACCCTGTAAGCCAATGTAAGTCCACGACTTCAGGTTATGAAATGTCTATTGATTTTCAAAAAATAAAAGGAGGCACAGAGAATATCTTTTGTCGGAAAATCGTATGGAAAGTCCAGATTGAGAAGGGAGAAATTAGGTCAAGGTGCTCAAAATTACAATGGTCAAGAAGTTAAATGAAAAGGGATGAAGCAAAACACTCATTAGGTCACTTGTATGTCATATAAAATATGTCTACGGCCACGCCTATCTAACAATGCCTGATCTTGTTTTCCTCTCATTTTTCTCTACTGGTTATTTGTGGAGGACTATTAGTACCTTCACTTTCGGGGTGGAAGGTTTTGTCGTGGATGCTTTTTGCACTTTCTGTTGATTGTGCTGCACAATGGCGGAAGAAATCACTAAGATGTGGAAGGGACTTTGTCTTATTGAAGTGGAAAAGGGTGGGATAACTGTGGCTGAAGAGATGATGTTGAACCAATGTTATAAAGGGGAAAATTCTGTCTTGTAGGGAAGATTATGGTGGATAAAAGGATTAATAAAGAGGCTTTCAAAGTTACTATGCTTAAAGTTGGGAAACTTACGCTGGACATCAAGATCTTTGAAGTTGGGTCAAGTTTATTTCTCTTTGAGTTCGGATCAGATAGTGATATGCAACGTGTGTGGGAGGGTCAGCCATGGCTTTTTGATCAACAATTAATCTATCTGCAGTTTTCAATGGTTTCACAACTCCTGCTGACCTGGTATTCAATCATGCATTCTTTTGGGTGCAATTACATCATATGCCTTTTGGTTGTATGAACTATAATGTTGGTACTAAAGTTGGCGACACAATTGGTAACGTTTATTCATGTGGAGGTGGATGCTAATGGCCATGGTTGGAGGAAGTGTGTACGGATTCTTGTGGAGATTGATTTATCCAAACCACTAGCATGTGGGACAATGGTTTCCATGAAAGGGCATCATGTTCTAGTGTTCTAGTGTCCTTCCAGTATGAACGTTTACCACATTTATGCTTCTCATGTGGAATGATTATGCATGGGGCTCCTAGGTGTATGGCACCATCTGTTTCAACTTCATCTTCTTCCACTACTACTAAACACTATGGATCATGGTTGCGAGCTACTAGTTCTCGTGGTGGAGTGGGGAAATTCATTCTTGGGAGAACAAGCTAGTGTCTCAACAAGCAAGGTGGCATGCAATTATCTTCTTCCAGTTCCTCAGGGGATTATTCTGACAGTTATGTGGCAGTTGACCAGGAGCAAGTGACATGGTAGCAATTAATTTCCAAACCAGTGACTGAGATTGGCTGTTCATTAGGAACCATAACTGCCTTAACTGCAAAAGAACCAACTGCTTTACCTACTCCTACTGCGAATCCCCCAATCCCTTTTGATCTAGCATATAATAATCCTTCCTTCATTTCTGGTCCCATTACTGATGGTGGGATTGTGGATGATTTGTCCAAGCATTCCGTGGATACAGTACAAGATGCTAGATCTTCTTCCCTGTGGAAATTGAAGAATAAGGTCAGAGTGTCTAATGATCTTTCTGATAATCATCCCTCTGACTTTCATACTGCCAATCGAATAAGAAAGTCCTTACTTATGGGAAGCCCATCTAGTACTTACAAGAAGAAGGTGATTAGGAAACAAAAGTCTTTGAGTTTATTGGCGGAGGTTGGAAGTCAGTCCCGTCGGAATAAATGAAGCTTTTAAGTTGGAACTGTCGAGGTCTTGGCAATCATCGAACAGTTCATGACTTTAACCTCATGGTTAAGGATAAAAAGCCTAGTATTCTCTTTCTCATGGAAACTATAATACATAAATCTAAGTTGGGTAAGTTGAAGTATGGTTTGGATTTTCCAAACTTATTTATTGTGGATGGCATTGGCCATGGGGGTGGTTTGCCTATTTTATGGAAAGATGACCTAGAGTTAGAAATTCATAGCTTCTCACACAAATACATTAACTGCTGGATTGTAAATAACCTCAACCCTCCATGGATGCTCACTTGTTTTTATGGCCATCCAGTTACTGAGAAAATAATGGATGGTTATAGTATCTTAAGACATCTTTTGTCACTAAATCTTGGCAAGTGGCTTTGCATTGGTGATTTTAATGAAATTTTAATCCATAGTGAGAAAGTGGGTGGTGCTCGGAGGAGTGATAGACAAATTAATTTGTTCACTAAGGCTTTGTCTGACTGTGTTCTGCATAATTTGGGTTTCTCTTATGGGACTTTTACTTGGTCTAATAATAGGACTAATGATCATTTTACTCGAGAAAGGCTTGATAGAGCAGTAGCCTCTACCAACTGGTGTGATGCTTTTGGTGAAGTGGATATAAGGGTGCTGCCTCCTATCACTTCTGATCATTGTCCTATTTTATTGACTATAGTTCAGCAACATGGTCACTCAGCCCCTATTAGAAGGTTATGCAAATATGAAGCTAGTTGGTCTTCTTATGAGGATTGTGGTGAGGTTATTAAATCTTCTTGGAGGCAGGTAGGTGAATCTTCTAGTTGCCTTGAGTCTATTTCACAGAAGCTTGGTACCTGCATGAGATCTTTAAAAAGATGGGTACCAGGCAAAGGTCCAGTCTCTGATCAATCATTTTGCAAGAGAAACTTCAAAGGCTATAGATTTTGCAGGAAAATTTGACAGCATCTACTGTTGAGGAGGTACAACAATTACAAAGGGACATAAGTAGAATTCAAGAGAGCCTTCATCTGAAGTGGAAACATAGGGCTAAGGTCCATTGGCTACAAAATGGAGATTGAAATATAAAGTTTTTACATCTATGTGCGAGTCAAAGAAAAAAGAGAAACAAGATTCTATAGGTGGAAGATGACCATGGAGTGTTGCATACTACCTTAGCTGGGATAGGTAAGGCTTTTACACAGTTCTATCAGTCCCTTTTCAATTCATCAGACCCTTCTCAGATTGATGTCTGTTTACAAGATTTGAACTCAAGAGTTGTAACAGCCCGCTAAAATTATCAGTTTTGGATTCTTTCCCGACAGCAATCACATCTCTCTCGTCTTAACCCTCTATCTTTAGTTATTTATGTTTAACATAATTGTTTTGGTTGGCTGTAGACTGTGTAGTTAGTGTTTGTGGAGTTCGCTGCGTAGTTGTGAAACGAAGTGTGGTTGTGAAGTGTTAGGCTTGATTTTGTAGTTTTGTGGACTGTGCTGTGAAGTATAGGCGTGAGATGGATGCCGTAGATGTGATACGGCGGGTTGTGTGAAGAGAATACGCGTGTAGCGTATTCTGTGTAATGCAGCGACGCGCCGCGCGACTGCGCTGTAGTGATGTGGGTCGTAGAAGGAAGGGAGTACGCATGTAGTGTACTCCGTGTGGTATGGCGATGCATCGTGTGATGTGCATCGTGTTGATGAGTGTTGTAGCGAAGGAAGTACGCGTAGCGCGTACTCCGTGTCGCGTAGCGATGCACCGTGAGACGTGTATCGCAGTGATGGGTTTTGTAGTGTGAATGGAAGAGAGTTCACGTGAGTGTACTCTGTACTAAGTCGTGATACACCGGATGGCGTGTCACGAAGGGTTGAATGGCGTAGCAGAGAAGTGTGGAGCGTATGGTGTAATGTTGGGAAACTGTATGACAGTGTCCCGAAGCAGTGATGATATGGATTATAGTCCGGGATGACTGGTGTCATCTTGTGGTTGACTATGGCTAAGAGTATATGGATTGAGAAATGAGTTGTTTGTTTGGTTGTTATTGATAATTTTAATGAACTTGTTTTAGTGCAAAGGCTTTCTGAAGTCAATTTATCTCTTCCGAGTATAGTGAAACCTCAAGTTGGCCGTGGTGTTGCAAGTGCTTACAATATGGCAATTGAGTTCAGAAGTGAAAATCTTAAGGACTTGAGTGTTCCTCTTCCAGCTGTTGTGCAGTTCCTCGTGTCTCGCGCTCTATTCTCATAGAACGCGACGATCGAGGTAAGTTAGCCTCTAACTTACTATCAGTTTATTGTGTATGTGTGATGGGTAAGAGAACTATAATTTATGTATGTATGTTCTCGTATATGTCATGTCATGCTATGTCATTACATGTTTATCTGCTATGTATGATTTAATCTCTCATGAATAATTATCTGTTACATAATCTTTTCTGTCATACAATGTTGTATGTTATAAGTATGCCATAAGATACATGTATGCCATTAAATGTTTATGATTAAATCATATTGTGCCATTTACAAGCATACGCCATGTTAGAAAAGTATATGATATTAAATAATATCTCATGCATTAAGAAAGATAAGACATGTTATGTTACGTATAATACGTGGGGCCACAACAACTGTGGAGTACGTATTATATTTTATGTTACTTATAATGCGTGGGGCCACAACAACTGTGGAGTACGTATTATATTTTATGTTACTATAATGCGTGGGGCCACAACAACTGTGGAGTACGTATTATATTTTATGTTACTTATAATGCGTGGGGCCACAACAACTGTGGAGTACGTATTATATTTTATGTTACTTATAATGCGTGGGGCCACAACAACTGTGGAGTACGTATTATATTTTATGTTACTTATAATGCGTGGGGCCACAACAACTGTGGAGTACGTATTATATTTTATGTTACTATAATGCGTGGGGCCACAACAACTGTGGAGTACGTATTATATTTTATGTTACTTATAATGCGTGGGGCCACAACAACTGTGGAGTACGTATTATATTTTATGTTACTTATAATGCGTGGGGCCACAACAACTGTGGAGTACGTATTATATTTTATGTTACTTATAATGCGTGGGGCCACAACAACTGTGGAGTACGTATTATATTTTATGTTACTTATAATGCGTGGGGCCACAACAACTGTGGAGTACGTATTATATTTTATGTTACTTATAATGCGTGGGGCCACAACAACTGTGGAGTACGTATTATATTTTATGTTACTTATAATGCGTGGGGCCACAACAACTGTGGAGTACGTATTATATTTATGTTACTTATAATGCGTGGGGCCACAACAACTGTGGAGTACGTATTATATTTTATGTTACTTATAATGCGTGGGGCCACAACAACTGTGGAGTACGTATTATATTTATGTTACTTATAATGCGTGGGGCCACAACAACTGTGGAGTACGTATTATATTTATGTTACTTATAATGCGTGGGGCCACAACAACTGTGGAGTACGTATTATATTTTATGTTACTTATAATGCGTGGGGCCACAACAACTGTGGAGTACGTATTATATTTTATGTTACTTATAATGCGTGGGGCCACAACAACTGTGGAGTACGTATTATATTTATGTTACTTATAATGCGTGGAGTACGTATTATATTTATGTTACTTATAATGCGTGGGGCCACAACAACTGTGGAGTACGTATTATATTTTATGTTACATGAAGTATGGGGCCACAACAACTGTGGAGCATACACTACATGAGACACAGCAATTGTGACATGTAGAATACGTGGGGCCACAACAACTGTGGAGTACGTATTATATTTTATGTTATGTGATTCATGGGGCCACAACAACTGTGGAGCATGAAGTATGGGGCCACAACAACTGTGGAGCATACACTACATGAGACACAGCAATTGTGACATGTAGAATACGTGGGGCCACAACAACTGTGGAGTACGTATTATGTTTTATGTTACTTGAATACGTAGGGCCACAACAACTGTGGAGTACGTATTAACGCACGTTATTAATCAAGACAATTGAATAAGATTTCAAGTTTATGTTAAGTCCAGTTTCAGATCAAATACATGATAAGTCAAGTTTTAGATCAAGTCCATGTTATGTTATACTCACGTACATGTTATGTTCAAGTTTATGTTATTTTCAAGTTCTTATTTATGTTATGCAGGTTTACGTTCATGCTATATTTCAAGTCCATGTTATGTTTCATGTTCATGTTATGTTGTTTGTTCATGTTATGTTTTAAGCTTAAGTTCATGCCATGTTAAGTCAAGTTCAGTTCACGCTTAAGTTCTGGTTAAGTCATGCTATATGTCAAGTTATACTATGTTTATGTATGACTATAATTATGCATTTATGCTTTTACTGCCATGCATGCATTTTTAACCTGTGTGTGAGTTTTATGTTAACTTACTGAGATTTGTAATCAAATCTCACTGTGGTAGTCCCAACTACCATTCCCCCCGAATGGTAGATCTTGTTACAGGACCCAAAGGAGAATTGGAATCTGACCAACTGAATACGGTCGACTAGGCCACGGTGCGATGTTGATGATGGTATAGTATTTAACTTAGGTTAATACTTGTACTTTTGGAGTTGTATCTCAAGTATTCTTTTGATCACAACCATTTTAGACTAGTGTGGTGATCACGGCTTTTTAGTATGCCTTTATGTATGAAATATGTTTCAAGTATTTGGGATATTTTTGGTTTGGTGCATAGTTTTGCTAAAGAGAAAAATTATCCGCTGCGAATATTGCATAATGCTAGATGCATGTTAGGAACATTGCATCTTATCTGTCATGAACGGGGGCAGGTAACCTTGTGTTGCATGTCTCGACGCTTCAAATGTCCGTTCAATCCCAAGCGGAATTTGGGGGCGTCACAAGAGTGACTCCAGAAATGAATGCCTGTAACAGCCCGCTAAAATTTAGACAGCACGGCAATCAGTTTTGGTTTCTCTTTCGACAGCAATCACATCTCTCTTGTCTTTACCCTCATCTGGAATCACGCGTATAGATTATCTTTTCCGTAAATCACGTAATTTGTTCTTCACCGACAGCTGTAAAATCATGAACAGTTTTATCCTAAGCGTTGTACCTCGATGGCGTTTTTCCGGATCTTATCCATCGAATTTCAAAGTATTAGATAAGCTTGTTTTTAAAGTAGCACAATTATAATAATTTAATGAGCTCTGAAAATATTATAATTGTGGATAATTACTTAGATTAAATATTTTAGTTGTTTTAAGATATTAAGATGTTTAATTTTACGTTGAAAACTCTTATTTAAATTAATTGGTTTTATCATCTTCGATTAATTAACGGTACTTTATCATTTTATATAATGATGAGGAAATATTATTTTATAAATTTTAGTTTATAAAATAATATTCTACCTTAATTCATCGTGGTGTTTTATTTAAAGTGTTTTATTTAAAATAAGTTTGATTACACGTTATCAGCCCAACTACTCTCTCTTTCTGAAACTCCCATCCTCATCAGCAGCCGTTATCTTTTTCAACTCTCAACTTGTTCTCTCTCTCTCTCTCTCTCTCTCTCTCTCTCTCTCTCTCTCTCTCTCTCTCTCTCTCTCTCTCTCTCGTCTTATCTTTCTCCAATCAAAGATTTACCTCTAAATTCTTCCTCAAACGCTCCAGAAGAAGCAAATGAGTTTCGCTGTTGATGCTTCTCTTTGCTCATCCGGCCACTGCAATTCCTGCAGAAGATGGTCCTGTATCAAACGGGTTCCCGAGCTTGGCCGTGGTAGAAAGAGCCAACACGATCCCGAGCTGGAAATCGAAGGGCACGGTGGTTGCTTCCTGCCACGCCGACGGAGTCACAGAGAGTCTGGCAGCTGAAAATCATAGTTTCCAGTCATGATTTTCTTTGGAGGGGGAAATCATAGATTCAAATTGATCCGATCCATGTATTCAATATGACCCTGTTGGTGAAGAGGCGATGAGTGACCCGAGTTGTGGGTAACGGGTGCATCATGCTGCAGTACGTGGAGGGGGAAATCGGACGATGTTGGTAAACAGAATCTGATCTTCTTCATAACTTCAAGACTTGACAACATCAACCTCACGAAACACGCACAAGAAGTGATGGTTCACCATCATCACCACCTTAACACCAGCGATGGAATCGCCCAGCGAGTGAACAGCCCTCGTTTCTCGGGTCCAATGACTCGCCGAGGCCACTCTTTCAAGCGCAACACCATCACCAGCAACAACCATGGCAGCAAGGACGACAGCAGCAACATTAAAGACAGCAATAAAGGCAGGTAAGCTGGTTGGTCACGGCGTCCAGACCCATGTCGTTGTTGGGAGCAACCAAAGATGGGCTCTGGGACCCGTAGATGGGATGGTGGAATGGCCACGCGCAGGAAAACAATGAAAAAGATGGTTCTTTTTACTTTTTCTTCTAGGCATTTGTTACAGAAATGCCCCTGCAGTACTTTTATTATTATTATTAGGTTTTGTCAGGAATGAAAAAGTTGAGGCGATATGGCCAATCGGATCCTTGATGACCATCCTGTCATAGCATGGTGTTAGCTACGGCACCAAGAACTTGGATAGCCAGACCACGTGGGCCTGAGCATGATGACTATGGTGAGCAAAACTTTACTTTTTGAATTAAAAAAAAAAGGCCAAATTCTAATTTATTTCTTCAAGGTCACGTGAATGTGTCCATTTTCAAAGTTAGTGGGAAGAATTTAGTTCATGACAGAACATGGCCACAAGTGTGGTAGTTGAATAGGGACCCACATAATAAAATAAATAAAAAAAAAGGGAAGTGGGTTATGAATCATATCTCACGTTGGCTGCCACAATATTCTATTATTACTTGATGATATTTACATCTCACATGATGATCAACTATTTTTTTTTTTTTTTAAAATTTCTTGTTATATATAATAATTATTAATTATTCTTTACAATAAATAAAAAAAAAAGGTGGGACGGATTCTTTGGAGCACTTCTAGTAAATGTTGTTGGTGGCTTAGTTTCGAGTGACGCTGCAGTTGTTGACGTAAAGAAAGAATATAGATTCTTTGTTCAGTAAAGCGAGAATGCTTCAATTTTAATGTAAAGTCTTTCTGAAGTCAATTTATCTCTTCCGAGTATAGTGAAACCTCAAGTTGCCCGTGGTGTTGCAAGTGCTCATAATATGACAATTGAGTTCAGAAGTGAAAATCTTAAGGACTTGAGTGTTCCTCTTCCAGCTGTTGTGCAGTTCCTCGTGTTTCGCTCTATTCTCATAGAACGCGACGATCGAGGTAAGTTAGCCTCTAACTTACTATCAGTTTATTGTGTATGTGTGATGGGTAAGGGAACTACAATTTATGTATGTATGTTATAAGTATGCCATGTTAAGTATGCCATATGATACATGTATGCCATGAAATGTTTATGATTAAATCATATTGTGCCATTTACAAGTATACGCCATGTTAGAAAAGTATATGATATTAAATAATATCTCATGCATTAAGAAAGATAAGACATGTTATGTTATGATAATACGTGGGGCCACAACAACTGTGGAGTACGTATTATATTTATGTTATGTTACGTATAATACGTGGGGCCACAACAACTGTGGAGTACGTATTATATTTTATGTTACTTATAATGCGTGG